>SSNQ01033630.1:0-10000 GCA_006942095.1 Nothobranchius kuhntae | reverse complement strand
CCCGCTCCCATGTATTTTAGACCAGATTTTTATGGTTAGATGTTGCAAAGCCGTCCAATATTTTTCAACAACTGGGCAACATTTTATTCTTTTTCAACAACATTTTGATGGATGTTTCTAGAAATGAATGGTAAAAACTACACATTGTCACTTTAATGTCACCCAAGGGTACCCGCGGGGTCTTAAAGAGTCTTAAGAGCATTGAATTTAGGAATTTGGAAATAATAGCATAAATAAAGTGATGGAACCAATAATTGAGAACGCATTGCAGCCTGGGGTAAAAATACTCTGAACACCTGACATATTCAGCTTCTGCGCTACTGCAGCAATACAACACGGTAAACATAACACAGACCACACAGACCTCCAGCAGAGGAGAAATGCAGAAAAACTCAGCAGACCATGAGAAAGGGTGAGTGACGCCCAGGGACGGGCTGGGACTAAAAAACAGCCCTGGGCTTTGACTAGACCTGGCCCAAAGTAATCAGCGAGTGGAAACTTTGCAACAATAACGCTGGATTAAATGGAATATATATATATATATATATATATATATATATATATATATATATATATATATATATATATATATATATATATAAAAGAAGAAATGCCCACACATCTAACAATATTCGTTAAATTAGTTACATTGTCCTGCTGCAAAGGCAAAAGTTCAGCTGAAAAACTTTTCCTATGGTTGTGATTCAGCTTATAAGTGGCATTTGCATTGTTTTGTCAAATTTAGGAAAGCATTGCACTACACCTCTTTCATAACGATGCACTCGCCCCTGTTTTCGCTGTAGATCACTGACCTTGACCATGCAGATCTCCTCAGCATCAACCACCTGGTCTCTCTATTGCTCCTCACTCACTCTCTTAAAAAAAATCTTCGTATATCCATCTAGCCAACAAATTGAAAAACATTTTCAATTTCTAATGCCAAAACAAATGCTACTATGCCATTTAGTTTTCACTCACAATAATTGAAACAGCCATTGGTGGATAAATGGTACAGAATATGGACAACTGTTAGCCTAATATAGCCTATGGTTGGTTGCTCATGATGATGGCATTGTCCATAGCATCACATTAAGCTGCCAAAATTTATGTTAAAGACAGACAAGTACAATATCTCCTTTCTTTCCCATAAGTAAACATAGGAAATATTAAGCAATTGACAACCCACATGGAAAGAATTAATATAAACATATAGGTTTTAATATATGTTTTGATATAGCTTTTGAATATATGTGACATATATAAAACTGGCTGTTTTCTATTTTATAGATACATATATGAACCTATAATATAATATATATATATATTATAGAAAAAATATATAATATAGAAAAACAGTCAATAATATAGAAATTCGGCCATATTCTGATTCAGGTTTTTAGTGGAACTTGGAAAAAAAAAAACTTCCAGACTTCCAGACAACAACGGAGTCCGTGTCGCGGACATTTTTCAGAGATCGTCTCTGCTGCAGCTGCACCGCGGTCAAGTGAGCCATCATTTGTGAGCCGCGGTCAAGCCAGCCGCATCTAATCCGCCGCGAAAATGTCATTGCGCGTTTACAACAGTCTTTACGGTACCGCATTTTGCATTGGAACTGCCCAATACACACTCGTGACAGTCTGGTTGCATTTTCAAAAATTCATTAAAAATCATCCTTCATAGCTGATGTACAACTTTCACCACATCCTTCCTCTGGGACACCCACTGTACCTGTGTGCCACATTTCAGACAGATTTACTGTAGAAATCCTCAGATATTACAGCAAACTTGTATTCAGTCCAATACAGTCAATACAATTATGTCATTTTTCAAAAATTCATAAAAAGTCATCCTTCATAGCTGATGTACAACTTTCAACACATTATGACTCTGGGACACCTACAGTGCCTGTGTGCCACATTTCTGACAGATTTACTGTAGAAATCCTCAGATATTACTGTAGCATTCCAGCCTGACTTTATTCAGACGATGCACTCAATGATCATAACGGATGGACCATGGTGGGGTATTCCAACCCATTTATTCAGAAATTACCATAGACACATCGTAAGAGCTGTAATTATAACATAAACAAACAAGAAAATCAACATTCCCGTCATATAACATGTTCCACCTTTGCTAAATGGACCAAAGAAAGACATAGCTTGTGCTATCATTAGCCTGCTAGTTCACTCAGAAACTTGTTAACAAATAAGTAATATATTTATAAATTTAAACAAGAAACCATTCATAAACATACCTGTTCGCCTTCCAGCTAGATGCTAAATTGAAGATGGATGGAAAACTCTAACCTTCTTCTTAACTCATTCACTGCCAGACGTTCCTGGTCAGTAAAGCCCTTTGCTGCCAGCAATTTTCAAAATTTGGATTTTACATGACGACTTTTGTCGTCAATGGCAGTGAATGAGTTAACTTCCTTCTGGTAAGCAAAACAAAATCCTTCCCATCTCAGTGTTAAAAGAGCACCAGCGTAGTTACCAGCAAACGCATAACCAGTGTTGGGAGTAACGCGGTACAAAAGTAATTAATTACTGTAATGCATTGCTTTTTGCTGTAATGTGGTAATGTAAGGCATTACAGGGAAAGAAAATGGTAATATTTACTCGGTACAATTGTCAGTAACGCGGTAATTACAATGCATTTTTAAACCCAGAATCAAGATCAAAAATTCAAATTGCGGGAAGCCTGAAAAAAGATCCAGTATCTATATATGTTACGTCATTTATGGACTCAGCTTTGCGGGGATTCTATGAGCATAGAAGACGCAGCGGTAATGGCTCAAATACTCCAGCTGCGTCCTGCGCGCGGCCGCTGTTATATTCACAAAATCGCTCCACCAAAACAAAGTTATTCGTTTGCGATCGTTTATATCCGCCCATATTCTTTGGTACTTCATGTACTTTGCAGCTGAGTTCATAATCTGTGCGCCGGTGATTTCAACTCATCGCTGCTGGAGCGCAGCGCATATTAAGCGTTCGGTAGATCCCTTTGGCTGATTAGTTAGAAAGTAGGAAATCTAGGAAACAGTTTTTCTGGAAGAGGGAGAAAACATGCAGCATGCAGGAAGGTTGTAGAGAGAAAGGGTAGGAAAGTATTCAAATAAAACCAAGAAAACAAAACAAAGTGCTTGAAAAGAAAAAAGTAGGTAGATTTATCCCCAATACACATCTTTACCAATGAAAAGCAATAATATATAAGCATTTAATATTTATACATGTGATAGAATGAGATCACCCCAAAAGTCAGTCCCACATCCACGGCCGTATCAAGGCATTCGGGGACCAAGGCAAATATAGGCTTGGAGCCCCCACCACCTTACTCTCTGCTCAGTTAATATAAGATGGCAACGTGCTGAGAGTACAGATTGTTGTTGCTTTTATTTAATAAACAATCATTTTAAAGCACTGTTATTATATCTGACTGTTTTTAACAGCAATCCTAGCTCAGACACCACATCACCTTCCACATATATATCATGAGCTCACTGAGCGTCACATTACCAGATTCATATTGAAGTTGTTTTGGTGAAAGTAACTAAGTAATGCAAAAGTAGTGTAATGCCTTACATTTTAAAATCAGTAATATTGTAATGTAATGAATTACTTTAAAATGAGGGTAACAAGTAATAAATAATGCATTACAGTTTTGAAGTAACTTGCCCAACACTGCGCATAACTGATTAGCTAACTGCCTAACCTGCTTCCGTTAATAAGTTGAAAGTGCCGTATTTCTGCCAAATAAAGCTTACAAGATGGGCGCTTGGGTTAGAGAACAAGATAATGAGCATTAACGTTGGCAGTTAATATAGTGTGAGCCGTTTATTCAGTATTTACATGTAGATAAATTGACGAAGATCCAAAACCGGAAGTCAGCGTTCTGAACTTCAAAATAAGAGTCATGTGAACCCTAAAACATGAATTACTCACGGACATTAGTATCTAAACAATACCAAAATAAACAAATAATCTGGGTTATTTACACTCCCACCAATCATTTGTTCCAAATATAAATTCCTTCATCATAGGAAGAAAGAACACAAATGATTTGCAAACACAAACAAAAGGTCTACTGTGCAAAAAAAAAAAAAAAAACTGAACTAGTCACCGTGTAGCAACAAGACCAGTTTCTGAACTGGTCGTTCAAGCACTGACTGCTTGGTGAGACGTTCACCATTTTTACCTAGTTTATTGTCACCTAAGCATATCTTTACTCTCCTAACAAGTCCATCTCTGTTCTTTGTAGCTTGTACGACTCTGGCCAGCCTCCATTCATTTCTAGGCAAACCTTCATCCTTCATCATGACTATATCTCCCAACTGCAGGTTTCTCTTCGGGGTGTGCCAGCGTTGTCTGAGTGCAATGTTTGGCAAATACTCTTTCCGCCAACGACTCCAGAACTGTTCGACCAAGTATTGTATGTGGCGCCATCTCCTTTTCGCGTACATGTCTTCCCTGACAAACTTGCCGGGGGGCGGAAGGGCTATAGTAGTCTTCAAGGTAAGTAAGTGGTTGGGTGTGAGTGGCTCAAGACTGTTGGGATCGTTGAGGTTGTCAACAGTGAGAGGACGACCATTAACTATCGTCATTGCTTCATAGAAGAAGGCTCGGAGAGAAGCATCTGAGAGACTTCTAGGAGAGAGAGAGAGAGAGAGTCGAGTTGAGTACACTCCTGACTGTTCTAATTTGATGCTCCCAAACTCCACCAACATGGCTGGAACTAGGAGCATTTAGGATGAAGTCACACTGATTATCAGAGAGAAAGTTTGCCAGTTTGTCACCGTCTACTTCCTTGAGAGCTTCCTTCAGTTCATTTTTGGCACCTAGGAAGTTGGCACCTTGGTCAGATTTAATCTGGCGCACTGTCCCACGTATGGCGATGAAACAGCGCAATCCAATTATGAGGGAGTCTGTTGACAGGCCCTCCATCATTTCAATGTGAACGGCTCTAGAGGAGAAACAGGTAAAAAGAAGTCCATATCTCTTACGTACACTGCGTCCTTGCTTGCTGTAGAACGGTCCAAAGCAGTCCATTCCACAGTATGTAAAGGGTGGAGATGGATTCACACGCTCTGGAGGGAGATCAGCCATTTTTTGTTCTTCTGTATGCCTCCGGAGCTTTCGACAAATCACACATTGGTGAAGATGAGATGCAACAGCCCTGCCAATTCCTGGTATCCAGTAACCCTTTGTCCTGATCACGTTGATGGTCATCCCCTTGCCTTGATGTTTGGCCCTTTCATGACAGCGTGCTATGATCATGTTCGTGATGTGATGTTCCTTTGGAATGATCATAGGGTGTTTGACTGCGTGAGGGAGATTTGAGTCACAGAGTCGTCCTCCTACCTTGATTAAACCATCATTATCCAAGAATGCGTTGAGGCGATGCAGCTTGTTGTGAGGTGGCAACTGACAATCCTTCTTCAGTAGCGTCAACTCTTCTGAATATGTTTGTCTCTGCAGGTCTTTGATAATGAAGCACTCCGCATCTTCTCTTTCCTTCACTGTTGAAAGACCATTTGATTTATCCTTGTTGATTCGTCAGAAGATACGTGCCACAGCACGAACGGCCCGATTCCAGGATGAGAATCTTGACAGCCGATTTGTAAGAGAGTCCTGTTGTCTGGTTTCTGTGATTAGGGTCCGAGCTTCTTTCACTTTTGGATCTCCCACTGGTAAGTCTGAGATCACTTCCTCAGAGAAGCCGATTTCCCTTTCCCATAAAAACGTGGGACCGGTGAACCAGTTCGATGTTATCAGCTCATTGATGAAGAGACCCCTAGAGGCGTGATCCGCAGGATTTTGGTTGGTAGGTACGTATCTCCAATGCCCTTGATTCGTGTTGAGATGTATTTTCTGGATACGGTTGGCCACAAATGTGTGGAACCGCCAAGCCTCATTGTCGATGTACCCAAGGATGACCTTGGAATCGGTCCAGAAGTACTCCTCGATGTCAGCACATCCCAGCTCCTCCTTCAGAACATTACTAGTTTTCACCGAGATAACTGCAGCGGTTAACTCTAATCTTGGGATCGTGGTGACCTTTGTTGGAGCGCCGCAAGACTTTGCCATGATTAGGGCACAGTGGATGTCTCCCTTTTCATTTCTAAGTCGCAGATACAAACACTGTCCATAGCCAGTTGTGCTTGCATCGGAGAAGTGGTGTAACTCACGTTTTGTTACCTTTCCAAAGCCTGTCGGTGCATAACTCCAGGGTATGTTTATCTTTTCCAGATTGGTACGGTCCTTTTTCCATCTCTCCCACCGTGGACGAAGTTCGGTGGTCAGCGGGTCATCCCAGCCTGTTCCATGGCGGCACATTTCTTGCAGCACTCCCTTTCCTATAAGCAAAAAAGGCGCTACAAACCCTAAGGGATCGTATAGGGAGGCAACCATCGACAATATGCCTCGGCGCGTAGCAGGCTGGTCTTTGAGATTGATGTTAAACTTCAGGCAGTCTGATTTAATGTGCCATTGGATACCCAATGCTCTCTCTGAAGGTATATTGTCAAATGTAAGATCGAGGTCTTTAATGTCTGATCCACGTTCAGAGGATGGTATGCTTTCCAAAACTCCTCTGTTATTGGACACAAATTTGTGAAGCCCAAGACCACCTAGGGCACAAAGTCTTCTGGCTTCTTCCGCCAACTGAATAGCCTTGTCTGAGCCATCTGTACTTGTGATCCCATCATCGACATAAAAATCTTTCATGATGAACTGAGAACCTACTGGGTATAGGTCTTTGTGTTCTGTGGCCAGGTGCTTCAAGCCATAGTTTGCACAGCCAGGCAATGAGGCTGCACCAAAGATATGAACCCTCATCCGGTATTCTTGGGGCTGTGCACTGAGATCTCCTTTCTTCCACCAAAGGAAGCGCAGATAATCCTGGTCCGAGTTCCTCACGTGAAATTGATGAAACATTTTTTCAATATCACACATCAATGCGGTAGAATGCAGCCGGAAGCGAAGGAGGACACCGTTGAGATTGTTCATCAGGTCTGGACCAGTGAGCAGATGATCGTTTAGATTGGTTCCCTTGTAATTGGCAGAACAGTCGAATACTATGCACAGATTATCTGGCTTCTTAGCATGGTATACACCATGATGTGGTATGTACCATTTCTCTCCCTCCTTCCCTTCATCATGAACCTCCTCTGCATCACCTTTCTCTATGACCTCCTCCATGAACTTGACATACTGTTCCTTGTACCTTTCATCCCTTAACAGTTTCCTCTTTAGATGGCTCAAACGCATGATGGCAAGCTGTTTGTTGTCAGGTAAGGTAGGCCTCTCCTTAAAGGGTAGCGGCATCTCGTAATGACCTTGACTGTTCCTTTTAATGTTGTTCTTCATTTTGTCCAGGAACAGGATGTCATCCTGTGACACTGGTTTTCTATCTTCCTTTGCATCCTTAAAGTCAGACTCCAGAATACGAATGGCATCTGCTGGGGTGACTGAAGGGAGCTCCTTGACTGCAACCATAAAGCACTGTCCTACTGTACTTGAACCATACAGGCATGGTGACAAACCACCAACTATGCTCCATCCTAAGTCGGTACGAACTGCATAAGGCTCTTCATTTCTTCCGGATATTACGTCTCTTGGTGCCATTGCCCGTGCACAATTATATCTTATCAATAGACCAACCTCACAATCCTGCAAAGGTGGCATCTCCTCTACGATTTTGGAGAGATGATTCCATTTTTTGGCTGTTTCACATGTTGGGATATGGTCTCTGTTTACTGGTATACAATCTTTGGTATAAGCGGGAGGAAGATCGATGAGGAGAGAGGAGCGATAACCTCGCACATGAAGACCAGAAATCCTTTGGCTTTTTACGATCGTGTCACGTCCGATCATAGTCGTTAACCTCAGTTTGACTGGACAGGACTCTGCCTTTAGAGCAATGCTCAGTTCCTGGTCAACAAATGTTGTGTCGCTTTGTGTGTCCAGCAGGGCGTAAACTAATTTTTCTGTTCCTGTATCATTTGTTGACACCAATACAGGCACAATCATTGACGTGTTGGTTGACTGTCCAGTATTCACTGACATTGAGGTTGCAGCAGCGTCCGTCTGGACCTCGTTGCTTGGAATAACGGTCTCCTGTGGCGGGACCATTTCCTTTGTAGCGTGAGGGAGTATGGGTTTTTCTGTGTCAAAGGTTGTATTTGCCCGGCTGGGTCGAAGCTGGGTCACCAGCAACTTTCACCCACAGATAAAGACCTCAGCCGCCAGCGAGTCTACACGAAACCACAACATCCAACACCTGCAGCTTCCAGAAGAAGGAGTTCTCATGAAATCTAGTCATAACAAAACAAAGTCTTAAACTTCCTTTTCATTATATTAATGCTAAATAATCATTTTACCATTTTACTCATTATAAATGTATTTTAATCAAATGAATGATTGTTATGCTTTGGGTAATCATAATGAACTATAATGAATCAATACTTAAATAATGTTTTGGGAGATGTTTTAGTGATGACCTTCACACTCGCTCACACAGGTCTACTCTCACAGTAAACTCCAAAACACATTTGCTCTGACGCACAAGTTTGCTTTGGGAAGAGAAGTGGCTTTGGTAAGTCAGTTCGAGTTTGACAACGAGAGAGAGTGGACGTGCTGAACGAACACCACGGGGAAGGGAGCCTGCAGGCTCTTGTTTCCCCCCCCCCCCCACTTTATTCCAGACAGAATAGCTGAAATGCAACCGCTAACGCAGACTCGTCCAGAGTCTTTGATTTCTGAGTTAATTTAAACTTGAGAAAGCACATCTGCCAAACGCTTCATCAAAGTGTACCGAGGTCAACTCTGGACCGGATCGTCAGCGCACCTTCGTCTTCTCTGCCAGCCAAGGTGGCACCTGGATGAAACATCCCCATCCTGTGACGGCCGGATCTAAAGCGGGTCCTCGTTTGGTGAGGCAGAACACAATAGATAGCGTTCTGATGCAATTTTTCTAATAAGACCTAAGTTTATTTCAAACCATCATTTTCACTCAGATTCGCCTTTTCTCTCCCTGAAGCAATCTCACACATACATGCACGCAGTCATAATTCCATCAGTCTCAAATCTTAGCACATCCAACACAAGGTCTATTTGTGCAAGCTTAAAATATCAACTGTTAAAGATTGTCCAACAAGGTTGCCAATGTTGATTATTTTTCCTATGATTGTAATTTCAAATCATTAGTTCAAATTGAAGAATTAAACTCTTAAATTTCAACTTGTCTCTTCATTGAACTGAAACAGACATACGGATATGATCGTCAGTTTATATGATCGTCAGTTTATCGATGAAAACAACATTTGAGTCTTCTTATTTCTATAAAATTTGGTTATTAATTTATTAAAAATTAATATCTCAAATTAATATGTAGAATGGTTCCTCTTTCATAAAAGAGCCATAAACCATTACACTACATAATTGGTGAGCCTAGCCAGACTTCTGTAAGCGGGTGATGTGTTGTGCGCATGTGCGGCGAACTTTGAACTCCTGGACTGAAGGGTGGAGTCACCAGTCTCTCTCTCTCGTGATTCTTTCGCGCGCAGGCAGTTGAGCTAACCGGTTCGGTAATAAATAAACGGAGACGTGTTCCCGTACTCCAAAGACATTTCGCCTCTTCTTTCTCTTCTTTTGGTCCTGAGACTACGAGCCGAGCCATTACAGCTCGCACGTTTACATTGGTGGCAGCGGTGTTTGGCGACGTTCACCCCCGGGACGTGGCTCGTGAGAAGGCTACGCAGGACCGCAGGACAATGTTCGGAGGCTCTTGTACCGGTTTGGACGAGGACAAGCTTGGCGCAGGTTGGACTGAGGATGTGTGTAACATCAGAGTGGAGCTGCCCGCGCCATTTTGTGGCGACGGTCGTAAACTCTTCGCTACGTGGATTAAACAGTTTGAGGCTGCGGTTCGCGCCCAAACCCGAGGGGCGGGAAGACGGAGTTACACCGCCAATTTGGCTGCTCTTTTGCCCACTAGACTG
>SSNQ01033629.1:9115-21283 GCA_006942095.1 Nothobranchius kuhntae | reverse complement strand
GAGAGTTAGATGATCTGGTTTTAACAAGTTCCTCCTAATAAATTTTCCTCAGGAAAAGAAAACAAATCCAACAAAGGTCAGTGCCCTCTGTAAAGTCAGATGAATGTGTAGAAATAAATAAATAAATAAAATGTAGAGCACAAAAGCTCCTCCATCTCATCCTCCGCAGGTGGTCTCATCTTTCCAAGCTCAGGTCCTCTACCAGAGGCCTGGGAGCTTGAGGATTCTGTGCAGTATCTTAGCTGTTCCTAGAACTGCACCTTTCTGGACTGAGATGTTTGATGTTTTTACTGGGGTCTGCTTTAGCCACTCCTCCAGTTTGGGGTTTACGATGACCATGGGTGCCACCGATGTCTTCATTATCCAGGCTTTCTCAAGGTCTTCTTGCGTGTGTGTGTGTGTGTGTGTGTGTAGTTTTTGACAAATTGTGTTTTTCTCACATTGTTGTATTTTATTTTATTTTGTTTAATTTTATTCTTGTGTATCTCTCCTTAATATTAATATTGTAGATGGGAGAGTGGCTTTAAGGATGTGTAAAATCCATCTTAGTGAAAATATTTGCCTCTGGGATGTTAATATTTTGTCTGAGAGCAGGAATGTACAGGCAAATATGAAAATATAATTTCCAACGATGCTTAACTATAACACTCTTAGACCATGACAGGCATACGCAGAGATCCCAGGGGGGACGGGGGGACGCGTCGCCCCCTAACACAAAGTTGTCCCCCCACAAAAGTCATTGTAAACACATAAATGCTATCAGTAAACCTGTATTGTCTTCTAAAACCACAACGTAAAAGTTAGTCTGCAAATACAAAACAATGTGTTTTTAATTGTTGAGAAATTATAGTCCACCCCCCCAATTCCTCAAGTTGGTACGGTGGGTCCACACACGCTGTTTCCAACGGGCGGGGCTGCCGGCTCTGCCCCGCTCACAGCTTCACAGCAGTCCACAGGCTCACTGGAGGCGGGAATCAAAAAGCCAGCGGTTTCCAGCAGTAAGTCAATAATCACACCCTTGTTCTACAAACTTAAATATGTATGTCAAATGTGGTCATAAATGTCAAACATAGACCCCGATTATCTTTAGATTTTGATCACCGGTCGGACATCCCTTTATGACAGACCACCACCACCACAGTAAAAAAAAGTTGTCACTTCATGTTCTCTGGTCATACCAGGATTATTCCGCTATTATTATTCCATTCACTAAGGTGACCAAAAGTTCTATTTTCCGGACACGTACGCTTTCACGGTCTGCCCCTGGAATCTGCGGAGCATTTATGGATCGATGAAAATGTCCGCGTTTCATCCTATTTAGCAGATGAATATGGTAGAATCAAAACTAACTGGTCCGATGTATGGAAAACCACAGCGTTTAACCACTCTTATCCCGTCTTCCCCAGGCTCTGCAGTTGTTTACAATATGTCAAAGTGCAGATGCACCGTGCAGCTTAGGGATGAACTGGTAGCAGCAAATGTGTGGTGGAGGCACGTTGCTCAAAGCTCTCAGTGTAAAACATAGAGCCAAAGATCGCGTTGGCCACAGACCCAAAAACACCATGAAAACTGAGAAAAGTGAGAGATTGATTAAACTGAAAGATAAACTATAGAGTATGTATATGTTTAGTGTATTTGTAAAGTAAATGTTTTTAATTTTTATTATTAAAACGAAACAAATATTTCTAGAATATATTTTTAGATTTTGTGTATCTTTTCGTTCGGTAGGACTTAGATAAAGTTATTAAATATTACAGAGTTATTCTCTAATAGCCTACAAACATTTCTATGATTTATTAAAGAGATTTCAGTCATGTTGATCCTTGACTTGTGAAAGCTGATTTGAAGTTTGTTATTTTTTCTAGCCATATCTAGAAGGAAAATTTCAAATATATCAAAATCAATATGGAACTATTTGGATTTTAGTAGCTTTCATGTTATGTGATTTAATAAAATTTTAATTTGACATTTTATGTTCTCTCTCTTTGTTGTGAAAAAGTTAGATATGTTTTAGTACTTAAAATTAATGCTTTGCATCCGTCCACACATGTAGCTGTTGGTCAGCTAATAGAATCAGAATCAGAATCAGATTAGGTTTATTGCCATTGTCAGTGAACAAACAATTCACAAACTAGGAACTTGCTTCGGTACTAATGTGCTACATATAACATGAATAATAAGATTTAAAATAGAATAAAATAGAATAAAAAAACTAGAATAACACTTTCAGCTATAAAAAATGGCAGGTAAAGGTAACATGGCCGATAACGTGACGTTGTGTCGAGTACGGAAGACGAGCATGGTTGTGTGTTTATAATCTATTCACAAGTCTAACGGCAGATGGAAAGAAGCTGTTCTTATGGCGAGAGGTTCTGGTCCGGATGGACCGTAACCTCCTGCCTGAGGGAAGCGGCTCAAAAAGTCTGTGACCCGGGTGAGAAGGGTCAGCTGCTATCAGACCTGCACACCCCCGAGTTCTGGAGACGTACAGGTCCTGGAGAGATGGCAGGCTGCAGCCAATCACCTTCTCAGCAGAGCGCACAATGCGCTGCAGTCTATGTTTGTCCCTCACTGTGGCTCCAGCGTACCACACAGCGATGGAGGAGGTGAGGATGGACTCAATGATGGCCGTGTAAAACTGCACCATCATCTGGGCCGGCAGCTTGGCCTTTTTCAACTGCCGCAGAAAGTACATCCTCTGCTGGGCCTTTTTGATCAGGGAGCTGATGGATGGCTCCCACCTAAGGTCATGTGTGATGGTGGTTCCGAGGAAGCGGAAGGAGTCCACAGTGGTGACGGGGGTGTCCGTCAGGACGAGGGGGAGAGATGGGGCTGTGACTTTCCTGAAGTCCACAATCATCTCCACTGTCTTCTGAGCATTGAGCTCCAGGTTGTTGCTGCTGCACCAGTACACCAGCCGTTCCACCTCCCTCCTGTAGGCGGACTCATCACCGTCAGAGATGAGCCCGATGAGGGTGGTGTCGTCTGCAAACTTGATCAGTTTAACGGAGTCATGGCTCGAGGTGCAGCAGTTTGTGTACAGGGAGAAGAGCAGAGGAGAAAGTACACAGCCCTGTGGAGATCCTGTGCTAATTGTCTTAGTGGTGGAAACATTCTTCCCCAGCCACACGCACTGCCTACGGTCTGTCAGGAAGTCAGTGATCCACCTGCAAGTGGAGTTGGGTACGTTGAGCATGGAGAGCTTGCCATAGCCATGTCATTTCAGGACATGTTGCTTCAACTATTAACGATCTACTTTTAAATCTTTATTCCGAATTGCTTATTCCGTTTTAGGCCACAGTCTTGTTATTGAAATGAAAAAAAAAGAAAGGATGCTTATGGAGGTGTACAAAATTGGCAAGATGTTATTGTTGATCAATATCCTCCAGCTCCGTTCTAATGACAATAGAAATAGTCTGTGTGTGTGTTGCTGTCCAACTGTCAGCAGACCAGGTCAGTTGAAATGGCAGAGAAACAAAAAACGGTAAACATCAGGTTGTTTTTTTTAATGCTCCAGAACGTCAAGTAAGTAGAAACTTGCATTTTGATAAAGACATCTATAAGAAAGAAATGAAATTGTTTCTAAATGGTTTCATGAGGCAAAGTCCAGTCACATGAGCACAGGCAGCCAGAGCCTGTCAGACACAGGCACAGAGTCACAGGTCCGTCTCTTATAAGGACATACAGTGTTGTATGTAGAGAGCATTTTTTTTTTCATGTCCCCCCCAAAATTGAAATGGGATTTCCACCCTTGATGACAGGAGTTATACAACTATGGATCACAGTGTGCTTGAACCTGCAACCTTCCAATTACGGGGCGAGCTCTTAACTCCTGTGCCACCATCGCCCACAAACAAAAGACAGGAAAACGCCTCACACACATATTTCTATGCACAGATTTACCAATCTGATTTTTTTCTATACTTCCCAGACATCATAGCAGTCAGATCCTGCTCTTGATTAAAAATAATGTGTCTTTTTTCTGCAGTCAGTAGCTGAGGTTTGTCTTGAGAGCTTCTCTGTTCGTAGCAGTTGTTCACGCTCAACAAAATTGTTTAATAATGCCAAAGCAAGTCTAGCCTCGCTCACACTTGTCTGTTTTTACCATGTACATTGAGGCTCCAGATATTTTAATCATCTTTGTGATGCATTCATATGTTCTGTGTGAAATTTGATTTTTACAAAACATTTTCCAAAATGAAGATTTTCATAAATTCTTATTTTGGCCTATCAAAGCAAAAATCAGAGCTCTTGACATTTCAGCCAATTAAATGCACATTCTGTGTTCCTCTTAAAACAAAAACAGTGGAGTTATGTATTATTTTATCTATGTCCATCCTTTTCTTCTAAACTTGTAGCCGCTCCATGTTTGTGTGTCTCCATAAAACATCTGATTCTGTGTAAAATCTGAGAAAACTGAGCTCTGTGTATTTTTGAATGTTGCTGGAGAAACATCTGGGAATTTATGTCAGGGTTTTGCCAAAGAAATGTGGATGTTTTCGTGAAGAGGGAAACAAAATGTACTAAAACATATCTGGAGCGGCGTAAACCAAAACTTTTAGCTTCTGACTCGCAACATTACGACAAAAAAAAAAAAAAGAAGTGAGTTTTAAGTGTTTCTGTTTCCCCCTACGGTTAAGTCGGAAGTGTGGGATTTAGTAAGTAAGAATCTAGCATAAATTCCTATTTCAGTAAAAGTGTGGGTGTTACAACATCTCCATCCTCTTGGTTTGAAATCGTCTCGCAGCAAAACTGATATTTGAGCTTTAATGGGTTGAGTTTGTGTGTCCCATGAAAAGAGCTAAAACCAGACCCCTCACTGAATCCACCGCAACAGCTCCTTTTCTAGGTTACCAGGGCGATGAGCACCGACCCATCTACACATGACACAAATGTAAGCCGCCACAAATAAAAACCTACAGTCGTGGGAGGGCAAAATGCTGAAACTTGTGCTGTCACATGGAGAATAATAGTAAGGTAAAATAATGGACACATTAAATGCATTTTATTTTTGACTCAGTTCTCCCTGGACCGAGCTGCTCTGTCACTGCACTTGAAGCTCCTCATGCCAACAGTTTCTCCTAAAATGAGAGCATGTGGAGCATCTCAAAGGTCAACAGAATAACTCAATGTGTGAGAGACTCACTGGTGATATTTGGGGTTAGCTTCAACACAAAGGGTTCGTAGATGTTCACACTGGCGTTGGATGAGTTTATGAATGATTGATGGCTTATTAAACATACAGTCAAACTGATTTTACAACCCAGACAACACAATGTCTCTCAGATACTAAACAAAGTTTTGCTACAAACATCTAGCTTACATTCCATCATTTCATCCATTTTCTGTTATCCTGTACAACCGTCATTTCTTTACTTTGTCATGTATAATCATTAGTTTAGAAAGATAGAATTCAATTCATTTTTATAAACTATATACTTGACTTTCTTAATTAATATGAAGTGTGTGTACCCTAAATAGTCCAAAGAACATAAGGTAATTAAATCAAACATTCAAAGACGAATCAGATTGATAATTCATATTTATATCACATCTTATTGATCATTTAACAAATATGTAGCAACAATCCACCACACAGCTGAGATGATAAACTGAAGAGAGGCAGAGCACCTGGATCTTCTCCATTAGAGCTGGAGGTCAGATCACTAGAGACTGCACAGGGGCTGATGGGGACGGACATCTTCTGGAGCGGCTTGTTAAAAACACTTAATGAACGTGGCTTCAATTGCAATAAAAAGCAAGATATGTCCAAGACCATTGGAAGTCCGTGGCAACACACGGCTCCCATACCGCCTTTATGACGCCATTGCTTAATCTTTAATAAAAAGGACACAATTGCGCCACATTACCGCAATGGTCTGGCCACTTATCAATGACCTAAGGCCCTCTGATGCCACCATGTTGTTGTGGCAAATTGACGAAATTGTTTTGTAAAAACGGCTCACGCTCCGGAATCTTCAGGCTTTCCTCCCTTATGGTCCTAAACTTTACTTACCACCCACTTATTTTCGCTGTCATGAGCCGGGGTGAGTACTCGCCTCATTGTTCTCACTATCTCTGAGTGCTTGGTTTCAGGGGAGGGAGCAACAGGTGTTCCTAATCAGCTGATCAGCGGGCCGGCTTATAAGGAGGAAGGTGGACATGACTCGACGCCGGATGATTACCACTGACTGGTTTGGATTCTACTCAACGCTGTTTTGGATTTTTATCCGGTTCGCCTCCTGGTTCACCATCCTCCAAAGTGCCGACCCGATCTTCTCCTCATCTCGCTCCCTCTCCAGAACCACACCAGTCCGGATCTAATTCCACCATTCACCTCTACCGCTCTTCATTCATTCCCTGGACTCTGCCCCGGCTCACCCCTCCCACACACTACTCCTCTTCCCAAGACGTAAGTCCTCCGTCAGCATTTCCTCTGTCATACTACAACTCCCATACTCACCTCTGCTACTCTCTCATCTAGACGCTGCTTCCCGTTTCCTCACCCGCTGGATTTCCAGTGCACCTTTAGTTCATTGTTTTAATAAACATTATTATTTTTTCATTCAATCCGAATCTGTCTCCTGATTCTGCAAGTCCTGGGTTAGACTTTTGCCTCAGAACATGACAGAATCATCCGGCCATAACACTAACCCCGCAGAATCAGTTCTCTCTAACATCTCCCACTGATTATCTCAGCAGGAACAGACCCTTCCTTTACTTATGGAACAACTTACAGCAGCTAACCAACGATACCAGCAATTGGAAAACATGGTTCGTCAGATTCAGGAAACCCTGTCCCATACTCACCAGCCACCTCCTTCAGCGGAACCTTCATCAGCAGCTCAGGTTGCCGCTGGAAGTCCTGGACTGGAAACAGCAAGGTCCTTGCATGGGACCCACTTCCGTGTTGCTCCATCCCCACCATCAGTCACCTTCGATGGTGAGTTTGAGGAGTGTCATAGTTTTTTACTACAATGCCAACTAGTGTTCCAACGTTGCCCTACAGCCTTTTCCTCAGACTCTGCTAAAATCTCTTACATCGTGGGGTTGTTGAGAGAAAGAGCCCTACGTTGGGGAGAGGCTAAGAGCCATAACGACTCGTTTTTGAATGGACGTTTCTGTGATTTTTTGTCTGATTTAAAATGGACTTTTGGGAGTTTTGAGTCTGTTTCGGACATTAGAAAGAAATTATGGACTCTATCACAAGGCAGGAGATCGGTGGCGGACTTGGCTGTGGAATTCTGGATCCTAGCAGCTCGGACAACATGAAATGAGGACGCCCTCATCAGAGCATTTACAGAAGCCCCAAACGACAGAGTTAGAAACCAGCTGGCTTTAAGCCAGGAACCCAACTCTCTGGAGGAGCTCATCCGTCTGGCCATTTCCATCGACAAACGGCACTGTGAATTAAAAGACGTGAGCCTGAGCTTATGGCCCCCTCCTCGCAAGAGAGAGTGTTAGGGGCTAGAGGATGAGTACAAATGGACTCCTCTTCAGCGGAGGAGCCTATGCAGATGGGGAGGACTCGTCTCTCTCAGGAGGAGAGAGAGCACCAGATCAGGTCAGGACTGTGTTTGTACTGTGGGATGTCTGGACATTTTAGAAGCAACTGTCCTGCTTTGTCAAAAGGGGGAGCCCACCGGTAAAACCGGGACTACTGGTGGGTGGAAATTCAGACTCTGCTAGCTTTCGGTGTTCGTTTCCTTGTTTTTTGTTTATCGACTCTAGACAGATTTCTCTCAAGGCCCTCCTTGACTCTGGATGTGAGCAGTCACTATTAGACCCTCAGCTGGTGGCCAAGTGGAGGATTCCCACCACCAGGTTGTCTAATCCTCTAACTGTCTCCTCACTGGATAACAGAGATCTGTCTACCATCACCCACCAGACTGTACCCATCCGCCTGTTGGTTTCAGGTAATCATTCAGAGACATTGAGGTTTTATGTGTTCCCTTCTCCTCAGTCGCCACTGGTTCTGGGACATTCGTGGTTGGTTCGCCACAATTCCATCCTAGACTGGAGAGAGAATAAGATCTTAGGATGGAAGTCCTGAATGTTCCCAACTGTGTTTAAGATCTGTCTCCTCGCACACACGCAGTCCTCCTACTCCTCCTATGGAAGATATTGACCTGTCCTCTGTCCCTCAGATCTATCACGACCTCAAGCTGGTTTTAGCAAGGACCGCGCATCTTCTCTGCCTCCCCACAGGCCTTTCGATTGCTCCATCGACTTGCTACCACGGGCCCCATTACCATCTAGCCGTCTCTATAACCTCTCCAAGCCTGAGAGGAAATGCATGGAGAAGTATATTCAGGACTGTCTCGCCACTGGAACCATTCGACCCTCTTCTTCCCCCCTGGGTGCAGGATTCTTTTTTGTGCCCAAGAAGGAGCAAACACTGAGACCCTGCATAGACTACCGAGGTTTGAACCAGATCACTATTCGCAACAAGTATCCACTGCCTTTTCTCTCCTCCACTTTTGAACTTATCCAGGACGCAGCCGTTTTTAGCCAGCTAGATCTCAGGAACGCCTACCACCTGGTGAGGATAAGGGAGGGGGACGAGTGGAAGACAGCATTCAAGACACCACTGGGACATTTTGAATACCTGGTAATGCCTTTCGGATTAACAAGTCTGTAACTGTGTATCTGGATGACATTTTGATCTTCTCTAAGACCATGGAACAACACACCCAACACGTGAGAGCAGTACTTCAGCGTCTCCTTGAAAACAGACTCTATGTTAAGGCTGAAAAGTGCGAGTTCCTTGTCACCATGGTTAAGTTCTTAGGATACGTCATCGAGAGCCGGCGGTTGAAGGCAGATCCGAAGAAGGTCAAAGCAGTGAAGGAATGGCCCACTCCGTCAACACCGAAGCAACTTCAGAGGTTTTTGGGCTTTGCTAATTTCTACCGTAGATTTATAAGAAACTACAGTCAGACCGCAGCCCCACTTACCAGTCTCACCTCTGTTTGTAAGCCCTTTGTATGGTCGTCTAAAGCCAAATCTGCATTCCAGACCCTAAAGGAGAATTTCTCCAACGCCCCCATCCAGTACCACCCGGACCCTCAGCGACAATTTACGCTGGAGGTAGATGCTTCAGACACGGGAGTGGGAGCCGCGTTGTCTCAAGTGTCTGCAAAGGACCAGCGCCTTCTTCTCGCGACGCCTCAAACCAGCTGAGAGTCGCTACGACGTGGGTGATCGCGAATTGCTGGCAGTTAAACTGGCAATTGAAGAATGGAGGCATTGGTTGGAGGGGGCGGAGAGTCCATTCATCATCTGGGCCGATCATAAAAACTTTAGGAAGCCAAGCAGTTGAACCCATGCCAGTACCGTTGGTCCCTTTTCATCTCACGGTTAAATTTCCAGATCTCCTATCGCCCTGGTTCCAAAAACACAAAACCCGACGCCCTCTCCAGACAATACGCTCCGGATCAGGAAGCCGAGCCTGCCACCATCCTACCTCCAGACTGTGTCCTCGGGAGCGTTACGTGGGAGGTCAGAGACCAGGTTTTGGAGGCCCAAAAGAGGGACCCCGGCCCAAACCACGGTCCTCCGGGTAAGCTGTTCATACCCCAGTCCATGCGGAGTAAGGTAATACACTGGCAAATTCTCCTTACATCCCGGTGTAGGTCGAACAGTGGCGCTGATTAGACGGACATTCTGGTGGCCATTCATATTCAGGGATACCAAGAGCTATATCTCAGGCTGTCATACCTGCTTTCAACAAAAGGGGGACCATAGCCCTCCAGCTGGTCTTCTACATCCTCTACCCACTCCATCTCGTCCCTGGTCCCACATAGCCTTGGGCTTCGTGTGTGGTCTGCCAAATTCTAACGGTTTCACAATACTCACCATTGTTGACCGCTTCTCAAAAGCTTGTCATCTGGTCCCACTAAAATCTCTTCCTTCCTCCGCAGACAGTGCAGCTCCTGGTAAAACACTTTCTCCATCTCCATGGCATCCCAGAGGAAATTCTGTACGACCGTGGACCGCAATTTGTCTCCAGGGTGTGGAAGGAATTCGCGGAGACCCTAGGAGCTAAAGTGGCTCTCACCTCTGGACATCACCCTCAGACTAACGGACAGTGTGAACGGATGAACCAGGAGCTGGGCGCCATGCTGTGCTGTGTCTGCTCGTCTAACCCATCCTCCTGGAGCACTCACCTTCCTTGGGTTGAATATGCTCACAACAGCCACATATCCTCTGCCACAGGTCAGTCACCTTTTGTCATCTCTTGGATACCAACCTTCACTTTTCCCCAGCAACCCACAGTTTCCACAATTCCTCCGTGGCGCCAGACGCGCCTGGGCCTCCACCAGGGCGGCGCTTGACTGAACTGCTCTCCGGAAGAAACAGTTGGCAGACCGCCGGCGGCGTCCGGCTCCTGTTTACACACCTGGACAGATGGTCAGGCTATCTTCAAAGGATATCCCATTAAAGGCTTCAACCCGCAAGTTATCTCCACGCTTTATTGGCCCCTTCAAGGTTTTGGACGTGCCCTCTCCCACTACGTTTCGTCTGGACCTTCCCCTCTCCCTGCGCGTGCATCCAGTTTTCCATGTGTCACTGGTCAAGCCTGTGGTCTCCAGTCCCCTCTGTCCTGCTTCAGCTCTCCCTCCTCCTGCTCGACTCTACAAGGGAGGTCTGGTCTACACAGTTAACAAGATCTTGGACTCTCGTTGTCGGGGTAGAGGAGTCCAGTACCTCGTCGACTGGGAGGGTTACAGTCCCGAGGAGCGGTCATGGGTGCCGCGCTCGTTCATCGAAGACCCGACCCTCATCCGGGAGTTCGAGGCTGCCTCGGCTAGGACGCCAGGGGGCGTCCGTTGAGGGGGGGGTACTGTCATGAGCCGGGGTGAGTACCCGCCTCATTGTTCTCACTATCTCTGAGTGCTTGATTTCAGGAGAGGGAGCAACAGCTGTTCCTAATCAGCTGATCAGCGGGCCGGCTTAGAAGGAGGAAGGTGGACGTGACTGGACGCCGGATGATTACTACTGACTGGTTTGGATTCTCATCAGGATTCTCCTCAACGCTGTTTTGGATTTTTATCCGATTCGCCTCCTGGTTCACCATCCTCCAAAGTGCCGACCCGATCTCCTCCACATCTCGCTCCCTCTCCAGAACCACACCGGTCCGGATCCAATTCCACCATTCACCTCTACCGCTCTTCATTCATTCCCTGGACTCTGCCCTGGCTCACCCCTCCCACACACTACTCCTCTTCCCAAGCCGTAAGGCCCGTCTGTCAGCATTTCCCCTGTCATACTACAACTCCCATACTCACGTCTGCTACTCTCCCCTCTAGACACTGCTTCCCGTTTCCTCACCTGCTGGATTTCCAGTGCGCCTTAGTTCATCGTTTTAATAAAGATTATTATTTTTTTCATACAATCCGACTCTGTCTCCTGATTCTGCATGTCCTGGGTTAGACTCTTGCCTCAGAACATGACATTCGCTCATGTTCTAAGTTTTTGTGACCTTAAGGATATTTATTTGGTAAATGTTTAATGGTCTGTATTTTGTATAGAGCCTTTATAGAGTTCTAGAGTTGTGTTCAGCACCGTGGGCTTCTGCTAAGGTTGTGGAAGGTGCTTTATAAATGTAACGTGAGGAAGTATGGGTTTTCTGTGCCAAAGGTCGTATTTGCCCGGCTGGGTCAAAGCTGGGTCACGCAGCACCTTCAACCACAGATTAAGACCTGAGCCGACAGCAAGTCTGAAGGACTTCACAACATCCAACACCTGCATCTCCAGAAGAAGGAATTCACACACAGCCTAGTCATAATAAAACAGAGTCTTAAGCTTTCTTTGTTTATTAATGTAAAATAATCATTTGATCACTTTGCTCATTATAAATGTATTTTAATCAACTGAATGATTATTATGCTTTGGGTAATCATAATGAACTATAATGAATCAGTATACTTTATTAAATAATGTTTTTGAAGATGTTTAGCAATGACCTTCACACTCGCTCACACAGGTCTGTATTCACAGTAACTCAAAACACATTTGCTCTGACGCACAACAAGTTTGCTTTGGGAAGAGAAGTGGTGTTGGGTAAGTTAGTCAGTTTGAGAGAGAGAACGAAAGAGAGAAGAAGTGTGGAACCAATGCCACGGGGAAAGAAGCCTGCCGGCTCTTTTCTCCCCCCCCCCCCCC
>SSNQ01033628.1:9233-25658 GCA_006942095.1 Nothobranchius kuhntae | reverse complement strand
GTGTGTGTGTGCGTGCGTGTGTGTGTGTTTATCCTCACTTTTGTGATCTATTGGGACTCTCTTGCTTAGACATTCCAACCTTTTTAGGACAACAGTGTTTATGGGGACTAAATCGTGGTCTGAACCAGGCAAACCACTTCTGGGTTCCAGACATGGTTTAAGCATAACCTTGTTGTGTTTTGAATTACACAGTGAGTAAAACCACCTTAAAGACTGCAAAATCACATAAATAAATCCGTTTGGTTTCTGTGTGTCAGAGAACAGGTGTGGCCATTCTTCTTTGGAGTATTTATGATTTGTGCACATAAACAGCAAGGTTTGACAGCTCCGCTATGGCAGGGTCGGGAACTCTGGTGAGTGTGATACTGAGCTGATGTTACATAAGGGCAGAGGACATGGACAGAGAGTCTGCCTGTCTCACATAGTGGAAACATCACATCTTTAAATGAAACAGTCTCCTATTTGTCCGTTAACCAGGTTTCCTGCACAGTTTCCACACTGAGACGTCTAGCATGCTCTGTGGATTTTTTCCCATATTGTTTATTTAAGGTAAAAACAGCTGAGTGCTTCAGAAATTAGCGTCAAATCTGACAACTCACTACTGTATCATATTAAGGTTGTAAGTACATGCCCAACCATTGCAGCTTTTGGTAATGAAGTTCATATAAAGCCATAATAATTAGATTTAACGCCAGACAAAGATAAATGCATTTCAGGTACTCTGATAAAATTGCAATCAAGATTAAAACTACATCCTAAAAATATGCCCCATTTTGTTTAAACTCAGAAAATATGTTAGAGAGCTAGACATACTGAAATCAGGCAAGAAGGCATGCCTGACTCACCTTGGCTTCACACATCTTGTGAACTGCAGACTTGCACGCTGAAAACAACAGAGACAAACTTGTTTAACTCTGGGATTTAGCTTTAGGACACAGAGAAGAAGACAGACTGGGTGAGCTTGTCTGGGACAGGCTTGACCGCGATCCGTCACACCTGACCCGACTGAGACATGGTCTCACCTTTGCAGAAAACTCCAGGGTTGTTGATGTTCTGCTCACACACATCACACACACGACTTTTGTTAAAACTCTTCACTGTGAAAGTGTGACTCCCTGCTTTGGATATCTGCAGAGACACACAGAGCAGTCAATGTATGTATGTGCAACACTTGGAGAAGAAAAAATAACATTAAATTTAGCAGATCGGTGCTTGTGAAAAGAACATGAAAACTCTCTTGACATGCACTGTGAGTGTGCATGGTTGGCACGTGCTGAGGTTTAGCAGTTTTCTTGTTTCCTCGGGCATTTGGGTTCTCGCTGTCCCACACGTTGCTGCTGTCAGTACAGATGTGCGCTAGTTTGGTGACACACCAGCATGAGCACACTGCAAACCTCCTCCTCTACAAAAACATTCCTGTCATATCTCATTGTCTTTCAAATAGTTTTTCCTCGGACTGCGGGAGCATCTGAGGATGGAATTAAGGAGCTTTTTGTGATGCTGGTTCCAGTTTGATTTTGTTTCAAGGTATAACAGAGCAGATAGGAATATATTATAGTCACATGTGTTTATTGTTTCTGCTCATGTTTTTTTCTGATGCAGTTGGTTTTATTCTTATGTGGTTTCTTCTTTCAACACTGTGAGGTGGTAAAACAACAGGCAGACATGGCAGCTGTGTAAATATTAGACTTCTGTGGGCACAAATGGAAATGTACAGTCACTGAAAATACAGCATTTTAATATTCTTACAACAAACTGACGTAACTGGTTGAATATTGGAGCAAATTTAAAGTTAATTAACTCAAGGAAATGAAAGCAAATGAAAAATGTTCTCATTTTTGGAAATCGTCCACTCATGTTAAAAGTGTGAATTCTAAAGGCAAATAATTGCTCCACCCTGAGTCTGTGGATTATTTTTTTTATTCATAAACCAAATACTCAACCGTCCCAGAGACAAGAGAAGCGTTTGTATAAAGTTCTGCTGATGTCCTCCCAAAGCAAAGCCATTTGACAGCAAGTGAGGCACATGAAACCGTGGCATTTTATTTTCCCTGAGCAGCGACAGAGAAGGGACCTGAAAACATTAGAAGGGAGGAGGTGTCTGCATAGAGATGAATGTGTGGTTTGTATGATGGAGTGAAGCGTTGTACAGTATCCACCCACCACTAGCACAAACACAGAGACGTAACTTTTCTGGACCAATACAGATTCATGCATGTGCTTGGGCTTGGTACAAAATCTCAGTAGAGGTGTTTTAACTCTAAATGATATTTGGGTTTTCCAAATAACAACCAAATTTGGTATGTATAATAAATCACATGGGTTTCTTATGTGCAGACTTTCTTTTGTGTAATTAATAACTAATGTACCCCTACCTTGAGCCTTGCAGGATTACATAATTTAACCACATTCATCAATCTTTATAAATACTGCTGCACCATAACTGAAAGTGACTCCATTAAAAGAAAATGTTGTGATAAAATCCACCAAATTAATTAGAAACTGAAGATTTGGATATAGCCTGGAAGTTTAAGATACAACTGAACACCCCCTAGTGGCTGGTTTCAGTATAAAATGTAAACCCTGCCCCCTCCATCTAAACAAATAGGAGAATTTCATAGTTATAAAAAATACACCTCAGATAAATTGTCCCAGTGTTTGCATAAAGCAGGATCTGTAAAATGGACATTATTGCTTCATTTTTCAACAGCAGAAGGTGGTGATGTTTTGTTGCTGTTTTGTATGATTTATGATAAAATGTATTTAGACTGATTGCTGTTGTTTATTAAGTAGCAACATTCAAATAGCTGATTAAAAAATAAAAATTTTGCTCAAAAAACAAAATGACGGTTTGCAGTTCCATTTTTGATGATAAGGATTTTAAATTTGAACATTTATACTTATTAATTACAGAAATAATAAACTTTATTATAAAATGCATGCAATATTTGGTTAAAATGTCCCTAAATCTATTTAAATTCAAAGGGTAAGAAAGGGAAAGTTAACTGAAAACCAATAAATCACTATTTATCTTAACATCTTGCTTTTTCACATGATGTGTTCATGATACAAATTATTAGATGCTTACTGCAGTTAATGTAAATTATCAATTGTCAATTTTGACTGTGACATTTCTGTTTCTGTATATAGTCAGCCAGAAAGTATTCACAGCACTTTCCTTTTTTCACACTTTGTTATGTTACAGCCTTATTCCAAAATGGATTACATGATTTTTTTATCGTCAAAGTTTTAGACAGACAATGACAGAGGTGAAGCTGCACTAGTTAAAAGTGTGATTTTTTCAAGAAACTTCAGATCTAACAGCTATAATAGAGATTAATAGAGATTATTCACGCAATTATTATTTGAAATAATTTCAGGAGTCCATCAATCTCACTTCATCAGGTGGACCTGATCACACATTTGAATAAGTGAATCAACACTGTCACCTAGTGGAAAAGGGTTGACTTGTACTTTAAAACAAAAATCCACATGAGAACCAGCCAAAGGCTTACATGTGTAACAGCTGGCTGGTGGATTCAAAATTCTCTGAAACTTTAGATTTTATTAAAACACTAATCATATAAAATAAGTTTAATAAAGATTGCATTTGACGATTTCTGTACCTAAAAACAATCAAAAACAAGCTACCTCACAATTAGATCCTTATGTGAGAAGCAGATTTGACCATAATAAAATGAGCATGGGGGGAAAAGCAGGCAGATCAGGTGTATTTTTGTTATTTGTTCCAGTGACTTATTGTTTGAATGCTGTAAAGTAATCAAACTATAGTGATCCGGTTTCTCTTTATAGTTGGTTTGTTATTCTGCTTCCGTACGTTTTTTGGCATTTAACTACTTCCACAATTCTTCAACTATTTACACAATTTTGGTATAAAAACATTCAGCTCGTTCAGCTTATGCCGGCAATGACTTTTGGTATTAAAATATTTTATACTTTTTGAGATATTGAGCTTTTTCTGTGATTTTTGGTCCCATTGAAATGAATGGGATTGTTCAATTTTCAGCTAAATCCTATCACTTTTTTGAACTCTTACTCTTTTGGTTTAACTTTAACCTAGAGACTTCATTCAAGTATCAACAAACTCACAGGACTTTCAGCTATTACTGGATAAAAAAATCTTTTTGATGTCTATTACAGTTTTTCTAAAATCACAGATGGAAGCTGAGTTACGGCTTGAGATTTTCAGAAAAAATCACAAAAATTATAATGGGGAAAGATAGGAGCGGTGACCCTCCCTTGCTCCATTTCTGCCATTGTCCCGAGAGAACCGTAGGTCTGATTGAAATGAGACGCAAACTGGCTTACAGCTTACGAATATACCTTTGTTTTGAGCTATAATTCATGAATGTACTCCAAACATTGTGGTTGTACGGTTCATTTCTTTGAGAATATTTAAATAAAAAAAAAATGCTTTCAACCACTCTAAAATGAAAATTCTGCACTCTAACTTTTGATCTTCACATTTTCTGGAAAGAACTTTTTCCAACACCCAGACCGTTTGGAGTACTGAAACGAATTATATCTCAAAAAGTAGGAATTTTTGTCAACTTTTCAGAATGGGTTTCATTTTGTCCTTAAGTGTTACATTTCTTTCTCTACAAGCCTCAGAAGGAGGAGAGACCCTGATTCTGTCTCATTGAAACCCATGTTAAAGAAACAGATTTTCTCCTCCGATCAGCTTCAGACAGCTAAAATGTTCTCGTCATAGCTTCTAGACAATTCATGGTAGGCACATAAAACTCACACAGATGACCATCGAATGGTAATGAGAAGTTTGACAGGTCCAATTTCACTTCTGGCTTCTCTCATTAACAGGAGTACAGCGCCCCCAACAGCCGGGGGGACATTTTTTAATAATAATAATAATAATAATAATAATAATAATGATGCATTGAACTTATATAGCGCTTTTCAAGACCCCCAAAGACGCTTTCACACACTCTCACATTCACACACTGCTAGTGATGGTAAGCTACTTGTAGCCACAGCCGCCCTGATGAGGTCTGACAGAGGCGAGGCTGCCATTTGGCGCCGTCGGCCCCTCTGACCACCACTAACACAGGCAAGTTGGGTGAAGTGTCTTGCCCAAGGACACAACAGCAGGATACCCCTGGTGGGAGCCGGAATCGAACCCATGACCCTCCGATCATGAGGCAACCCGCTCTACCACCTGAGCTACTGCTACCTATTAATTTACCTAAAAAATTTACCTATTAAACAATTCTCATTCAAATGCCAGCAACATTTCAACTTTTGAGTTTTTAATCAATGTTCAAAGATTTAAGTTTTCTGCTGTTTAGAATTTTTTTTGTCCATTCTCCACCTATATTCTGAGCTTTATTACACTTGTTGGTGATTTTTGCTTCTAAATCTTTAAATACATTCAGCTCATTTTGACAGTTTAGCTTAGTTTCAGCGTCACTTCAGCTATTCAGTAGCTTCAGCAATCAGCTTCCAAATTTAGCATATGGTGCTAATTTCACAGTTCAGCTAAATGTAAATATTAAACTGTTAAACGTGTCCTACTGAAATAACATGTGTTTAGACATTTTAGCTGTCCTGTTTTTATACAATGTTCACAGATTTCAGTTTTCTGCTGTTTAGGACTATTTTTCTCTATTATTCACTTACTTTTTGTGCTTTACTTGGTTGGTGCTTTTTGCTTCTACATCTTTCAATACATTCAGCTCATTTTGACAGTTTTGCTTTGTTTCAGCTTCAGTCCAGCTATTAAGCTGATTCAGCTAACAGTTTAAGCTATTCAGCATTCAAACAGCATTTCTGCAAGAAATGCAATTTATCTAGTTAATGCTACATTTGAGTATAGAGAACGTAAACAGTAGACACATTCTTAAATAATTTCCTCTCTGTGATGAACTTTTTTGTTACCAATAAAAAGGATCTCTCGTTGAGTGGACATTCAGTCTCCAGCACAGTTGTGGTATTGCATTGCAGAATAATAGAGCCCCACCCCATTAGTTTTTTGTTTTTTTGCAGCCAAAAGCCTATGTCATTCTCCAAACATCTCTGACCACTAATACGAGCATGAAGCCCTTCCACATCTAGGGCGGAGAGAAAGAAACAGGGACTGGCTGCAAAAATAGGAAAAAGACAATTTCTTTAGCTGAAATATCTTTTACATTTCTGCCTTCTGAATCATCTATACTGAAACTGATCCAGCTGATCCAGCTGTGCATGTCAGTAAATTATAATGTATGTACAAACACCAAAAGAAACGTACTCAGCATGTCCTTGAATTGAAACACGAACATATCGAAGAGCACTGTACAGTAGTGTACACACACACACACACACACACACATGCATGCATGCGTGCGCACACACATACACACCTTTGGCAATAAATGCCTCATTGCTTTTTCTCAGTGGCACCTCACCTCACAAGTGATGGCATGCAGGTGCCTGAGAGTCACAGCCTCAAGAACACACACACACACACACACACACACACACACCACACTCACACACACACACACACACACACACACACACACACACACACACACACACACACACACACACACACACACCCATAACCAAGGCCAGATTAACCATATGGGCAACTGGGCAATTGCCCAGGACCCACGAACTCTAAAGGGCCCAGGGCAGCAAGGGCATGAGCAAAATACTGTATCTATACTTTCCCGCTTTATGAGGACTATGGTGACCGTTTTGCCCGGACATGTCCACTTTTCACTCTCTGTCCGAGCGTCCGGACTGGGGGTTCTTGTATTGATGAAAATGTCCGGCTTTTCATCCAGGAGCAGGGTTCGAATTATGGGGGAGCTGTATATCCTACACATCCAGGGGAGCTGGAAAAAAGTTTTCTACCGATATTACATCATTTATGGACTCTTTTGAGCAGAGAGCACAGAGAGCGGCACAGCGCGTTGTTGTGCAGCGCTCCAAGCAGCTGCTTCCAGCGCACGGTCCATTCTCAAAGTGGCGCAACCAAAAAACTATAATTAGCACACGATCGTTCATGTCCGCACATGTTCTCTATTTTCTGTCTTATTTGTGCCTGAAGTGCTCTGCCACTGCGGAGCTCATCACCTGTGCTGTGGTGATTTCACCTCACTGACGCAGCATCGAAGCGCGCTCTCCACTTTGCGGTCAGGAGATCCCTTTGATCTGCTCAAAAGTAACTGATGAGGTGAAAAAGTAAGAACCCAGGCAGCAGTTTTTCTGGAGAGTTTAGAGGAGATGCAGGAAGATGAGAGACAGACAGGACAGGAAGATAGTTAAATAAAAACAAGAAAACAAAACAAAGTGTTGAAAAGTAAAATGTAGGTAGATTTATCTCCACTACACGTTTTTACCTGTATAAAACAATAAGTTATACACATGTCATATTTATACATCTGATACAATTCAGATCACCTTCAAAACTCAGTCACACACCCAGGGCCGTTTCAAGACATTTTGGAGGCCAAGGCAAAATGCCCCCCCCCCCATAGCTGGGCTCCCCAGAAGCCTCTGTGTAATTCATACCCTCTCCAGGAGTATTAGTTATACAGTGTTTATAAAAATCATTTGAAAGCCACTATTTGTGGATTCTCTGAAAGTTTCCATGGAGTGTGTGACAACCGACAACTTATTTTTTCATTGACCCGATCGTCTAATCTCACAGCTGAAACAAGCATCCTTAATAATCTGTGCACAGGAAGCTTACCGATGCTGAAGTAAAACAAAAGGTATAATAATTTATTATTAATAAAACCTTGTTGCAACACTAAAGCAGAAAAATGAGATTTTGCAATAAATATGCTAAATATTTACATATGAATTGTTTTAGAGTCCTTTTATTGGCAGAATCTGATATTAATTTAGTTCTTACAAAAAAGTATTAACCTCACAGCAAACAAGTAGAACAATATAATAAATAGGTTTCAGTAGTTAAACAGGTGCTTTGTGTCCCGGTGTCGGTACAGGATCAGCTCGGGGTCCTTCGACTGCCGATGATGCCAGAGTAGTTGATTGGCTGAACATGAAGCTTACGGAAGTGACGTTATCACGTAATGATTTTGATTGGTCAGAACAAATTTGCGGTCGTAGTCTTAGCGGTTGTAGTCCTGTAGTCCAAAAATCAACACTTTTTGGAGAAAATATGTTTGAATTTCTAAAGGAAATGTAAAATATAAGCAAATGATAAACGGTGACCCTCAAAAGCTCTTGATGTTGATGAAATGGAGCAAAATAAAATATAAGAACTTTACTGAAAGACACCATTTTGAGTCAAAGAATGTATTTAGATAACAACTAAGGTAATATGCAGACGAACTCCACATTAATACTAACAGACATGGCTTCACATATAAGAACTGTTCTATTGTTTGTCAGTCCGATGTTGGTTTTATGCAGTTTCACATTCTTTACAAAACAAAGATAATATGGTGTTTTATTAACAAATTACAATTATAAAGAAAACATTTAGGTGTTAACAAACAAGAGTGTATTATCAAAACTGCTGATGTCTTTCCAAAACGTGTGTGTGAAAGCCGAGTAGATTTGCAGTAATGTGATGTCGTCGGCAGTCGAAAGACCCCGAGCCGATCCTGCACCCGAGCAGATCCTGTACCGACACCGGTGCTGGTGGTATCTAGGTCTCAGAGTTCCTGTCCTCCTGCCATCTTCTGTTGTCCTCAGGATAGGAACTGATGTTTACTGATGATGAGGGAGGGGCTATATGTGGGCTTCAAACCAGTCCTGGATAAAAGTGGGAGACCTCCGTTGTCTGATTACTGAGACCAGAAGATTGGTGGATGCTGATCTTCTCTGCCTCATCTAGAAACAGAGTTGGTTCAGAAAAAAACTTTTCCAAAGACCAGTTCCTAGCCAAGTGAACTAGACCAAATTCTTGCTTTGCAAAGTTTGGTCTAGGAGCGCTCCACTGGAACCTCTGCAATCCCTAACAGCATTCTGGCTGGCCAATCACAGCTCTCCAGGGGGTTTCAAACACATAAAGAGCTGTGATTGGTCCATAATGGTGGACCAATCATAGTGCTCTATCTGCTTAGTGAACTAATCACAGAGCTTTATCCACTTTGTGTGCCAATCAGGGCACTCTATATGCCTGGTGGGTGGGATGATGCAACAGAGTCAAACAAGATGGCGACAGCTCGTTTGAAACGGCTTTTACATCAATTTTGGACTATTAGAACTTGGGCTTCATTAGAATCAGGAGCAGATATATGTACTTAAGTGCCTTTTTTTAGACAAAATTATGTGTTTTCTCCTTCTTCAACTGCTGACTGCTTCGTTTACCGATAGCTGTTGCGGTGAGTATGTCACATTCATTGTCCAGTAGCATGCAGAGATCATTTGAAAGACAACGGTAGAACCCGCCCCACAACCGAGAGCCGTCAATGGAGCGTTGCCAGACTAAATAATACATTTATTTAGTCTGGCTTGCCAGGCTAACTAGTTCCATGATATCATTGACATATTCTGTAATGACAGACAATAACTTTTATGACATATTTTGTTTACAAGCAGCTTTAGGAAAGTTGGTTCTTTAGCTTTCATGTTTATTGCGATGTTTGTGTTGTATTGGTTCATCTTTTACATTGTTTACAAGTTCACTTTGCTGCAGTGACTTCATATTTTTCTACACATGTAATAAAATAGTGACACTAAAATTATACAGATGATTCCTTATGAAAGGAATCACTTTACGCCGGGGACACACCGGCCGTGGAAGCGCCGCAAAGCGCCGCGAAAATGGGACCGCCTTCATTCGGTGCCCTTGTTAAGCTATTCTATAGACCACATGGGCCGCCGAAGTGCTGCGAATCGCCTCGCGCCGGCGCGCACCGGCGCTCCAGCCCGCGCCGTGCAGCGATCATTTCGGCGTCGGCTCTATTTTTTTCGTGAGCCGCAGGTGAATCACGTCAATTCTGGTAGGAAGTCAAGCCTAGACATAAGAGGCAGGCCGGTAAAGTTAACAAAATAAAGCATTTCAAAATAAAATTCCGCAATAGTCAAATGTGTTCATAATCAGACAGTGCAGAAAACCACACGAACACACACACATACACACACATCGAACTTCTGTGCGTGTGTGACCACGTGAAGGGGTGTGTGGTTTTGGGTGTCTTTTCACCGGAGCAAACAGGACAGAGAGGCAGAAAGTCTGAGGCAAGCAGTTAAGATGGATGACTTTAAATTAATTATGGAAGTTGAGAAACACAAGGAGCTGTACGACCCCCGAAAAACATGGTTATTTACGTACCCATTTCGGAAGAAACTGCTAGGATACAGCTGCAGAATTGGAGCAGGTTCCAAGAGATTCAACTGGCAGAAACAACTCGTACCATAGGTACACTCACACACACACACATACACACACATACACACGCGCGCGCGTGTACAAACACTCAAACGTAGAGTAAAAGAGCTGAGAAAAGGCAGAGAGGAAATGGAGGACACCAAGTGTTTAAAAGAAAAACTACAGCTGAGCCGAGGCGCGCCTCGACTGAGGCGCGTCTGATCTGAACTGAGGAGCGGCGAGCAGCGGCCGAATTTTGTGAGCGATTCGCTTCTCGGCGCTTCCGCGGTCGGTGTGTCCCCGGCGTCAAGCAGAGACGAGACGGTCATGAGGAAGTAAGAGGTAAGTCTTCAGTTTTAAGCATATTTGTTGTGTCAGTGGTAAGTTGAACGGTAAAATAAGCAATGACAAAACTATTGTAATGACCTGGCTGGGGTTGTAAGCCAGGTGCATTCTGGGTATTGTGTTATATGTGTTTCCTATCGTTCTGCTAGTTCCTATGTGTTGATTTGCGTGTTGTGTGAGTGTTATGTAAGCCACAGGGAAGGTGATGTGTGTTCTGTGGAGCGGGTTGAATTAGCATGGTTAACTGACACTGTGACTCTGTGTGGTAGGAGCGTGATAGAGGATCGGTGTCTGTAGCGTTACAAAGCGTTGAAGAAAAAGCCTAATAAGGGTCTGTGTGAACCTCTACTGCCTCCTGCTGGTTGATTTGGGGACTATAAACCTGCCGCTGAGACGCTCGGGGTCGCTACAATTGGTGTCAGAAGTGGGATCGCTGAGTGTCTAGCAGACACTATGGAGCCGACCATAGGCGAAATAGAGCATGTAATCCGGGACAACTACTCGATTCTGGGAAACATGGCTGCCAAGACCCAGCAAAGAAGACCGGAGCTGGGGCAGCCAGAGGGCCACAGTGCGCCCCGGAACAGACACCCCCTGCAGCGGGAAGAGATTCCTGGGGTTGCGCCACAGCTCCCTGGCAGGACAGTTGCTAAACTGCAGCATTACACCGGGGTAACACAGCTAGAGCCGTACCTGGCCCAAGTCACGCTGGCTGCCACTCACAACGGGTGGGGTCAAGAAGGGACTGCCACCCACCTGGCGCTCGCACTGGAGGGCCCAGCACTCCAGGTTCTGCTGCCCATAGAGGAGCAGCGCGACCTCCGGGCTCCGACTACGGCGCTCGGCAGACGGTTTGGACAGAGACCACCAGCTGAACAGAGCAGGGAAGAGCTGGCTAGCCGACGCCGACGTGAGGGAGAGAGCCTGGGGTCCTTTGCCGCGGACGTCCGCCTCTATGCCCAACGGGGCTATCCAACCTTCTGAGGAGCGACCCAGGAGGAGCTGGGTCTCCACGCCTTCCTGAAGGGTCTCACACCGGAGAGGCTGCGACAGCATGTCCGGCTGTCATCCCCCCGAGACCTGGAGGAGGCGTTGAGGGAGGAAGAGCGGGCAGAGGAGGTGCTGAGGGGCGAACCAGTAACCCGACGATCAGTCAGGGGGGTCGAGCGAGAGATGAGCATGGACCAGTCGGATGAAGAGGAGGAGGCCAGACGAGCCCAACCAGAAGCAGTCCCCCGTCGGAGGCGCCAGACAGACTGTTGTTATCGGTGAGGGGAGCCCGGGCACCTTGCCCAGAACTGTCCTGTACCTAGTCCTCGGGCCCGAGTGACATCACCGACGGGAAACGGCCACGGGGTGGGACAGTGAGGGGACCCCCACCCCAATCATGAAACCCTCTCCGTAACACTCATCCTGTGGTGGGCCGCTGTGGGTCCACCCGTGGACTATACCTGGACTGTATCATTGATGGACGGTCTTGCCGGGCCCTGGTGGACACGGGGTCTACCATCTGCTTGCTGCGGAGGGGGGGTCCTTCCGGAGACGGGCGGATCATTGCCGACGGATTGGACCCCTACTCACACAGCATTGTACACTGTCACAGGAGAAAAGACTGTGATGCCGGGGATAAAGACTCTGCAGGTGGTGGTGGGCACAAACAGAGTGAACCATGAGTTCTGGCTTGCCGACATAACAGACGAGTGCATTGTTGGACTGGACTTGCTAACCCACTGGGGGGCACAGGTTGATGTGCCGGGAGTTGCCATCCACCTTGGTGCTGAGACTGTGCAGCTCCAAGTGGGCCACGGTAGTCAGGGACAGGCCCCCACCCCGCCGGCACCCCCAAAGCCCTCGCGCCCCACAGCTTCAGGCCACAGCCAGGGGTCGAGGGCAGAAAAGGGGCAGAAGAGGACCCAGGGGGTGAACGTGAGCAGGGCCAACATTCCGCAGCCAGAGTTGCCGCCTAGCTCGGCGGTCTCCCCGTCGCCTGAGACTGTCGCGGCAGTAGAGGAGCTTGAGCGGTGGAGTGGGGTGCACCTCAGTGCAGCGCAGCAGCGGCAGCTGCAGAGCCTCCTGGCAGAGTTTGTGGATACTTTCGCCGCCAGGGAAGAGGACTGTACAAGGACGGACCTGGTGCAGCACACCATCGACACTGGAGCAGCTGCCCCAATCCGGCTGCGGCCCCACCGCCTGCCCCTCGCCAAACGCAAAGCTGCAGAGGAACTGATAAAAGAGATAGCAGCTAATGGCGTCATTGAACCCTCGGATAGTCCATGGGCCGCACCTGTAGTTATGGTGCGGAAGAAAACAGGGGGTTGGCGCCCTTGTGTGGACTACAGGCGCCTGAACACAGTAACCCACAAGGATTCTAACCCGCTACCTCGCATCGATGACTCACTGAATTACATCGTTGGGTCCAGTTGGTTCAGCTCGCTAGACCTCCGCAGTGGGAACTGGCAGGTGGAGCTTGCTGATGAGGCATGACCCAAGACTGCCTTCACCATTGGGCAAGGACTGTGGCAGTTTAGGATGATGCCTTTTGGACTATGCAACGCACCAGCCACGTTCGAGAGGTTAATGGAAAGGGTCCTCAAAGACATTCCCCGCGGCCGCTGCGTGCTCTATTTGGATGATTTGCTGACTCATGCTAAGGACTTTGAACAGGCTGTTGCTACCCTGCGAGAGGTCCTGACTGCCATCCGCAGGGCCGGACTAAAGCTGAACCCGGCTAAGTGCAACCTCCTGGCTCGCCAGGTGAAGTTGCTGGGACATGTGGTGAGCGAAAAAGGGGTGGCTACTGATCCGGAGAAGGTGGTTGCTGTGGGGGACTCCCCCCCCGAGTAGTGGCATACTACAGCTGCAGTCTCAGCCGGGCCGAGAGGAATTACTGTGTTACCCGGCGTGAGCTGTTGGCTGTGGTCCTGGTGGTTCGTCACTTCCGGCCTTACCTCTTAGGCACTAAGTTCCTGCTCAGGACCGACCACGCCAGCCTAACCTGGATGCTGAACTTTCGCCAGCCAGAGGGTCAGGTGGCCCGGTGGCTGGAAATACTACAAGAGTTCGATTTTGAGGCCCAGCACCGACCAGGGCGGCAACACGCCAACGCCGACGCCCTGTCCAGGCACCCCTGTTCTGCGGAGGAGTGTCGGTACTGCAGGCGCCTGGAGGAGTTGGACCGGGGTCCCACATCAGCAGCAGCAGAACCCGAGGGTAAGGGTGGAGGGCGGGAACCTTTCACCGCGGCAGAGCTGCAGCAGCACCAGGTGAGCGATCCAGTGCTGGGGATGGTGAGGGACTGGATGGAGGCTGGAATACGGCCAGACTAGTCCGCCTTGTCTTCCCAGGGGCCCGAGACGAAGTCGCTGTACTCCCAGTGGAACAACCTGGAGCTCCATGGCAGTGTACTTTACCGGCGGTGGCGAGCGCCAGACGGGGGAGGCGACATACTCCAGCTCTTGGTTCCCCGGGCCTTGCGGCCTGAGGTCCTCCGCTGGGTTCACGGGGCTGCAGGTACTGGCCATTTTGGGAATGGGAAGATGATGTGGCGGTTGAGACAGCAGTTCTATTGGCCGGGCTGTCGTCAGGACGTGGAAATCCATGTTCACTGCTGTGAGGACTGCACAGCGCAGAAAGGTCCCAGCCAGCGCTCCCATGCCTCATTGCAGCAATATCTAGTTGGGGTGCCAATGGAGCGGATCGGAGTGGACATCCTGGGTCCGTTCCCTGTTACTGATGCCGGTAACCGGTACGTCCTGGTCGCGATGGATTATTTCTCGAAGTGGCCAGAGGCGTATGCGGTGCCGGATCAGAGTGCGGTGACGACTGCGCATACTCTGGTGGATGAGATGTTCACGCGGTTTGGTGTACCGGAGGAGCTCCACAGCGACCAAGGGAGGAATTTTGAGAGCCAAGTGCTGGGAGAAGTGTGTCGGAGGCTGGGGGTAAAAAAAACGAGGACCACCCCCCTCCATCCTCAAAGCGATGGTCTGGTTGAGCGGTTCAACTGCACGTTGGCCACCCAGCTGGCCATCCTGACCAGCCAGCATCAAAGGGACTGGGACCAACACCTGCCCCTTGTTTTGTGGGCGTATCGAACCGCAGTGCAGGAGTCAAGTCAGTGTACCCCTGCAGCCTTAATGTTTGGAAGGGAGATCCAAACTCTGGTGGATTTGGTGTTTGGGGCGCCCCCTGAGCCGGAAATTGTTGGGGGACCAGAATTGGACTACTTCTGGTGGCTCAAGGAGCGGTTGCACACGGTGCATCAGCTGGCGAGACAGACATTGGAGGGGGCCGGGGCCCGCCGGAAACGAGCGTTCGATACCCGTGCGCACGGTCCTATGCTGGGGGCCGGAGATCGGGTATGGGTGTACTGCCCCCGGCGGAAGCGGGGGCTGACACCCAAGCTCATGAGTCACTGGCAAGGCCCGGCCGAGATCCTGGAACAGCTATCAGAGGTGGTTTTCCGAGTCCGGATGCCGGGGCGAGGAAGGCGGGTGGTGCTGCATAAGGATCGGCTGACGCCATACCATCCGCTTGCCCCGAACCCGCAGACTGGTGGGCAGCCTGGAGATTCCTTGCTCCCTACGTCCGGCTCAGCTGGGGGCGCCATGGATCCCCAGTCAAGGCCAAAGCGTGCTCGACGGCGGCCCGGATATTTACAGGACTACAGAGTGGACGGTTAAGGTTGTGGGGACACTAAACCTCTTGGAGGGGGGGGGCAGTGTAATGACCTGGCTGGGGTTGTAAGCCAGGTGCATTCTGGGTATTGTGTTATATGTGTTTCCTATCGTTCTGCTAGTTCCTATGTGTTGATTTGCGTGTTGTGCAGTGTTAATTTTGTTGACAAAATATTTTCGTCTTTTTTTCCGTCACGAAAATATATTTACAGACGAAAATGAAACAAAAATTCAAAATAAAAGCTTGGAAAAAGACGAAGACGATAATTAAATTGATTGAAACTTTTAGTCAACGAATGAAAGACGAGACGAAAATCTACGATGACGCTCTTCTACATGGCGCTCTATGGTGCTGTGCAACTATTGTGTTGTTGTGAGATGCGAACGTAGTAGAAGACAAGGGGCGTGGCGTGCCGTGAACGTGCGGGACGACGTGAGAGAAGACAGACCCTGAATAGTATAAAGGGGCAGGTATGCGCGGTGTGCTAAACATAGCTCACTGAATATATCGACGGCATAAGAAGAAGGAGTAGAGGAAAATGTTAACTGCTGGGCGAAAAAGAAGAGAAGATGTGTGGAGTCATTTTTCTTATGATAACATTGCTACCAAAACTACATGCCGAGAGTGTGGACTGTCGTTCCGAGGAAAGAACACAACGAATCTGAAGAGGCATCTACAGAATGGCCACTTCGCCATTTTCTCCGAGGTAAATCCACTTAAATGTTGTACACGTGACGACCCGAAAAGTAATATACAGGCAAATAAAACTGTATCAACACTGTCATGTTGGGATAAAAATTCGGAAGTACCGTATTTTCATGACTATAACGTGTGTTATTAGGGAAATAGCGGGCGAGCAGTGTTGATGCATGATTGCGCATGCACCGTGAGCGGTTCTGGTACTTTTTGGGTCGCAGCCGCTCGCTGTACGTGCGCTCTAAACCAGGACTAGACCAGTAAAGTGAAGCATGCTGTTGGCTGTATATAATTTTCACAATGTCTGGTTTGCACTGATATGACCCGAGTCCCGAGCCCGCACAGATGTTTTACCGGTTCGTTTTAAAACTATATATATATATATATATATAAAT
>SSNQ01033627.1:0-24184 GCA_006942095.1 Nothobranchius kuhntae | reverse complement strand
CCAGGGAAGGGACGTGATTGATAGTCACCCTTGATGGAAATGCTTTTCTAATTTATCTAAAAACTAACAATGAACACTTTCAGCATTCAAATAAATACCGGGCTAAGTTAGAATTTTTTCAGAAGTCACTCAAATTTAAGCTTCATTCTGTTCTTCAATTGCTGCCATTTAAGCTTCAGTTTAACGTTTATTCCAGATGGGACCAATGCGTGTCTTTTTTCTGGTGGAATTGATTCAGAAATACTAGATTGGGTCTTAAAGCTGGACATCATGGGAAGAGCAGTTTCATCCTGCTTTGTTAAACTGGGTGATGTCTTACTAAGGGACATCCTGGGAAGGGCAGTTTCATCCTGCTTTGTTAAACTGGGTGATGTCTTACTAAGGGACATGCTGGGATGGGCAGTCTTATCCTGCTTAAGAATACTGGATGGGATTTTACTCGGTGACATGCTGGAAAGGGTAATTTCATCATTTTTTGTAAATAACTTCTTTTTACACAAGGGAAGTCCAAATTTATCTGCCCATCTAAGCGATTTCCCGTTGCTGTTTTGGGACAACGGGAAATGCTCTGATGTGACAGATTTTTGATCTTCACTCCTTTCTGAAGACAAATCATCGTCATCGTCACTTTCAGAATAAGAGCTAGAAGAGTCAAAATCACCATCGTGTGAAGATGAAAGGTTAGCACTGAATTGTTCACAAATCTTTGTTAAACTGGGTGATGTCTTACTAAGGGACATGCTGGGAAGGACAGTCTTATCCTGCTTTGTTAAACTGGGTGATGTCTTACTAAGGGACATGCTGGGAAGGACAGTCTTATCCTGCTTTGTTAAACTGGGTGATGTCTTACTAAGGGAAATCCTGGGAAGGACAGTCTTATCCTGCTTTGTTAAACTGGGTGATGTCTTACTAAGGGACATGCTGGGAAGGACAGTCTTATCCTGCTTTGTTAAACTGGGTGATGTCTTACTAAGGGACATGCTGGGAAGGACAGTTTCATCCTGCTTTGTTGAACTGGGTGACAAATCATCGTCATCGTCACTTTCAGAATAAGAGCTAGAAGAGTCAAAATCACTATCGTGTGAAGATGAAAGGTTAGCACTAAATTGTTCACAAATCTTTACAAGGGGCCAATACTCAGGTGTGAAAACATCTGACTTCTGCAGCACAGAGAGATCGAGTTCATATCCACATAAGTCTTTGTCTGCAGGCTTGTAAGAAGGTTTATTTTCCTCTGCAGCTACCGACTCTCCTTCAACTGAACTCTCTTGTGAAGCTAGGGCCCTTTGAGTCGCTGTCCTGTCCTTATCAAGAGGCCCGATCTGAAGTGTCTCGTCACCCAGATCAAACACATTTGTTTCAACATCTCCTTCATCCAAAGCATCTTCATCTTTACTGAGTTCATCCTCACTAAATTCATCCTCTGAAACTAAACATTCAGCTTCAATTTCCTCTGAAGATAATACATTTTCAAACATATTTGGTTTAACATCATCGTCGGCTGAAGCTGATGTTTCCTCCTCACTAAATTCATCCTCTGAATCAAAATATTCAGTTTCTGCGGCCCCTAAATGTCCCTGTGACTCTAGCAGATCCTGAGTGTCTTCAGGAGTGATGGAGCAGTAATCTTCTATTCTGTGTGGAGCGAATGATGCTTCATCCTGACCTAATCCATCCACAAGATTTACGAGTTCTGCGTTCAGTAGCTTGAAATTTTCCTTTAAATGGAATAAAACTTGAGGGTCGCTTTTATCTAAAGACAGCTCAAGATTGTCAGGATTCTGACCGAACAAATCCACGTTGACGTCTTCATAAGAGACAGATTTGCCATCAAAGATTTCCTGTGAAGCCAGAAACGTGTTTCTTGTTTCAGAGGCAATTCCTTCAGAAGACAAAAACTGAATAGAATCATCTTCTTGATCGAATAAATTCGTTTTCCCATCACTTTTTTGTGAAGCTGGTATCTCGTCTTCAGTTTGTCCTAAATCTGAGTTTGAAAAATGGAAAGCTTGAATTCTCCTTTCATCTAACGGCAACAACTCACGAACATCTGCTGCTTCAGACAAATTTGCTTCGTGTGTTTCAGACGTTACAGGCACACTATCAGCGCCATTCTCTGAAACTAACAAGAATTTCTCTTCATCTGTTCCTGATTCCTCCTGGGAAGTTGTACTGGCACTCCCATCAGAGGAAAATATCTCATCAGGCTCTGAATCAAAGAAAAAACTGTTTTGTGAATCGTCAGACTCATGTTGGTTGATTTCCTCGTGAGCCTTGGCAAATTTCTCATCTGGAACAGCTGTAACTTGGGATTCATCTTTCCAGAGACATCCCGTTAAAGTGACAACTGTTCCTTCTACGTTTCCGATATTTTCACGGTTGGACGCCTCTGCAGTCTTACAGCTGGCATTACCTGATGCACCGTAGTCCAGCAGAGAAGAGAATTCTCTTTCTGAGTCAATAAGTGAATGTTGGTCATTTTTCTGGGCATCCGGTGTTTCTGTGGGGCTGGCTAGGGATTCAGACAGGCAACCTCCCATTTCCTCAGGGAAATGTGTCTCTGAAATCTGAGATTCATCTCTCCCAGGATAAGCGACTGAGATTTCTTGTAAATCTCTGTTTCCATGGCTGTAAGGTGTCTCTCTGCCTGGACATTCAGAAGTCCTCCCCTCACCGTGAGAAGTAAATAGATTAGTTTCTCTGTCAGAGTTGGTTCTGGGGTCAGGTCTGATAGTAAAATTGTCGCCAGAAACTGACTGGAATAATTTTCCTAAAGCTTCATCAAATTCTTTGTTTTCTTGCTTTTCGAAGAAATAATCAAAGGTTTTTCTGACAGTTTCAGTAAAATAGTTTCCAAAAAGGACGCCTGCGAGTAAAAAAGGCATCTTGCTACAAGACTCTCTGAGCAGCGACTGAACTGTTCCGTGTGCTTGACTCTTGAGCGAGCTACCGCGGGTGTCATAAAGGCTAGGGAGATCACGTGACGTCCTGACGTCATCAAAGGAACGATCACGTGACGTCCAGACGTCTTCTGCTGACGCTGACAACAATGGTGGTGCCGGTCTTTATTTATTTATTTTACATAGAATCAATTATATATTTGAAAATTAACAGTCAGAGGGAACCGGAACACAACAAAAGAAAGTAAACATAATGTACAAAATTGAAGTAAAAAAAAAGAGAGGCATATAGGCGAGATAAAGCAAAATACATCACGTTTCTAAAGCAAGGGGAAGAGCTGCAAGTTTATTATATATAGTTGTAGATTTATTCCCTGTTGGTGGTGACCGGCTCAGGCCATAGATATGTATATAAACAGTGTTTATATACATATCTATTGCTCAGGCAACCCCAGAAGTTTAGTAGGACGCAAAGAATAAAAGAACAGAAAGAAAGAAAAAAGTTTAGAAGGACGCAGCGTGGCGCTCTGGACCGATGCGTGCGCAGGCGGCTGCATCGATGCCTGATTACAAAAAAATTAATAAATAAATAAAAACTGCGAACAAGTGAATTATGAAGCCTCTGATTGAAAAGGACAAAGTTTGCAACTTTGTACTAATCTGCTGTGAATGCCTTTGAGCCCAATGACATCATTAACAACAATTTAAACATGATCTAAAATGATTTGCTATAAAGTACCGAGTAAGAAATCGTCCTTTGATGCAGCAGTTCAACAGGCAATCTAGATTTAATCAGCTGTCTGTCAGGACGCCTGTATCACTAATGCCTCTATCGGTCATCCAGCTCTGATGTTGACCTGGCTGGTTTTGACCCTGAAGAACATTGCCATTGAGAGTACACTGATGGAGCTCAGATCATTCGGGCAAAGGGGAGCTTACTTTACATCATCAGTAACACAGCACACTGCAGAAGTAAGTGACGTTATTTAAAGTAAAATAACAGTGTGTGTAACATCAGTAGGCCTACACAATTGTTTCCAGCAGGTCAGCGACTTGTTAAAAATCACATCTGAAACAGACAAATGGGCTTTAGACTTGTGTAAATGTTGAATTATAAATAAAACAACACACAGCATAAACATTTATTAAAAACTACACATTAATAGATAAGTCTTAGATAATTTATCATTCAAAAAACAACAGTTGGATGATAACGTAAAATGTGAACGTTCATAATTTGCCTGAGAAAGTGAAAGAAAACAAATTGTTCGTCTGAAAATACAATAAAAACAAACGTGTTTTGACGTGATTGAGCTTGTGTGGTGCAGACAGCTTTAATCCAGCAGAGGGAGCCACAATCCATACATTTTCATTACAGCTGAAAAGATTTGATCATTTGGGACAAACGTTTAGAATCACACATTTTTCTTTTCTTTTTAAAAAATAATTAAAATTTTAATTTTCTGCAAACATCCCGAGTTTATTAAAGCATTTGTGTCCAAATAAGTGTATTAATTTTAACCAATGAGGGTCTGTTATTTACAAAATATAAACACATTTTTAATTCACTCCTCATTTATGATCTTTCTGCAGCAGACATAACCTCCTCGGTGAGAGAACTGCTGCTCTATCTGAGTGGCAGCTTTCAGTTTAAATGATTATCAGGTCATTAATAAAGAAATATTACATGGAGAGGTGGAATGCTCTGATCAGCCTTAACTGAAGAAACTCTGTCCATGTTCTCAGCAAACAGATGATGTGTGACATCCCATTTTCTCCCAGAATCCTCTTGGGATTGGATGTGCTTGTCTTGGATCCGAGATTTCTGTAAGTGCGAGTAAAATCACGGATCTGAGCAGAACCTTCATGACCTCCTCTGGCATCCGTAGCATAAACAAAAAGGAACCCATTAAAGAGGAGATCACCTGTATGAGGGCTTGTCCACTCCGGAGCAGCAGGTGGAGCTGCAGAGCCCAGCTGTGATGACCTGATGGTCCCCGGACCACCATCGTGAGTGACGGTCCACGGACCACAACCACCAGGCTCTGATCACCACAGGATCTGGGTGTTCATTCGGAAAGCACCACAGAATGGCTGCAGAGGTGTCCTGCAGGCTCGGTGGATGTGGACGTATGCTGCTCAGGTTCGAATTCTGGCTCCAAGATGGCCAAGATCACAGAACTTTCCACCACAAAGTATCTGAACTTCTTCAGGCTGCTGCGAGTCAATCTGCAGCTGCCAATCAAAGTGTCCTCATTGAAGGAGCTGTCCACAGATGTCCACGCTCCTGAAGCCTGTATGATGCTGAAACAGAAACCAGCTGCTGCTAGAAACTATGAAGATATCTGGATCTGGAACCAGTCTGGACTGATAGGAGGAACCGCGTGGAGCTCAGACAAACTGTCTAAAAATGGTAGGACCTACCGAAAACAATTGTTTTCGGTAGGTCCTGATTATGAAACTTTGGCTGAATAGTGCTTGTTCCTGTCTCCAATGTGACGACACATCCAGGAGCCGTCTGAGGAGAATCCCAGAATCTCTTCAGCTCAGAAAGCGCCTATGATTACGCACGAGCGTGACCCGTCAACCCGGTCTCACAGTAAGACCGGGTTGGACCTGTTCAGGTTTACGCAGACAATCTTTACATAGAATTGACTTACAGATATAAAATTAATTCAGTAAAATATAAAGCATTTTATTTAAATATCCATTCATTATTTTACAAGCACAGAGAGCCGCATCAGATGGATGGAAGAGCCGCGGGTTGTGACATGTTTTCTCCAGGACCAGAGAGGACGCAAACACAATACATCTCTTTTATTGTGAGGTAATAATTTCTCCGAGTTTTGCGGTTGCGGGCGGGAGTAGACATGCACGCTACGGGTGCGGGCGGGAGTTTAACATTGCAGTTGCAGGCGATAATGGTCAAATTCAGCGGGAGCGGGATGAAGAAAACAGTCTCGCAGAGGGCTCTTCTGCTGCGTTTGTGTTTGTTTTTTTTATGAATTCGATTAAAAATAAAGGCGCCCGGCCCGGCCCGTGTCCGAGGTGATTACACAGTTGTAGGCCCGAAGCCCGGCCCGAGGGCCGTCGGGCCGGGCCGACCCGAGGGCCTAGGGCTTCAGTGCAGGGCTCTACCATGCAGGGCTCTAGTGTGTGTGTGTGTGTGTGTGTGTGTGTGTGTAGCGAATTAAACTTTAAATTCAATAATTTATTTCACTCAAAGTTTAAATATACAAACTTCAAATGTACAAAATAGCCTTATACACAAAAAATAAACCGCTCTCTTACTTCCACAAATAATGTCACTACTAAAACATTAATCCTCCATCCTCAACTCACCAAATCATACGATTTTAGCATTTTATCTTTATACATTTTTTTGAATTGATCAGTAGTTGTACATTTTTTTAATTTATCATCCAGGTTATTCCATAATTTCACACCATATATTGAAATACACATTTGCTTTAATGTAGTACGAACAAATATCCTTTTAAACTCTGGTTTCTTTCTACTCTTATCATTTTTTGGGATCAAAACAAAGAACCTTTGTAGATTAGTTGGCAGTAAAGCTTTAAACATAATTGGTAAAATTTTCAAGTTAACTAAGTCTTTAAATTTCATAATTTTAGATAGAACAAAATATTTGTTAGTATGCTCTCTTGGATTTGCTTTATATAGAATTCGCTAAACTTTCTTCTGTAACAGAAACAAAGGATTCGTGTTTGTTTTATACGTATTGCCCCAAACCTCAATACAATAAGTAAAGTATGGTAAGATAAATGAATAATATAATGTCTGAAGCGTTGAAATTTCTAGAAAACCTTTGACTTTGTTTAAAATTCCAATACTTTTGGATATTTTTTGTTTTATATATTTTATATGGGATTTCCAAGTTAGTTTATGGTCCAAGAGAACCCCTAAGAATCTGACTTCATTTACTCTATCAATTAAAAAACCATCAATAGACAAAGTAACTAAATCATTATTTTTTCTGTGCCCAAAAACCATGAATTTTGTTTTATTCCAATTGAGAAATAATTTATTGTCATTAAACCACTTCTTAAGTTTAGACATTTCACAAACCATATTTTGAATAATAATTTCTAAATCATTTCCAGAACAAAATATATTCGTGTCATCAGCAAACAATATGAACTGTAATACTTTGGACACATCACAAATGTCATTTATATATAGAATAAAAAGCTTAGGGCCCAACACTGACCCCTGTGGGACACCGTGTGTAATCTCTAGTGAATCTGAAATTTCATCATCTAACTGTACAAATTGACTTCTATTGGTCAAATAACTACTTAACCAGTCATGGGCGATTCCACGTATCCCATAATCCCTCAGCTTGGAGAGTAAAATACTATGATCTATTGTGTCGAATGCCTTTTTTAAATCAATAAACAAACCCACTGTATATTGTTTTTTTTTTCTATTGCTGATGAAAGTTCTTCATTTAATTCCAATAAAGTCAGGGATGTAGATTTATGTGATCGAAACCCATACTGACTCTCACTCAGGAGTTTTCCAACTTGACATTTGTTTTAAGGACAACGGAGCAAAGAAGTGTTTTTATTAAGCTTAGAGGAGAAGAGTGAAGCTGTTAACACACACAACCACAGAAGTTCTTCTGTGAAAAGTAGTTTTACATTCAGGGATTTACACAGCTGACACATTTTATTTAAGTAAAAAGTTTGTGTGAAGAATATAATTTTTATCTTCTCACGTGGATAAATGTAAAAATGTGTTTATTGCCTTTTTGTCACCTGTGGTCTCTGATTTTCTCTGTAGGATTGCAGGTGACCAGGGTCAGGAGAGGCTTTACCTGTTGGTCATCCTGGGAGAGAAGCCCTCTACTGTCATCATGTTAATGTTATTTAGCTGTTTGATATTTGAACACATTTATTAAAACAAATACTAATAACTTTCTGGTCATTGATTTTATCACCAGTTTTATCATTACAGATGTTTTTTCAACATGTTACATGAACAGAAAATAAAAACATGGTAAGGAGACAAGATTATTTACAATATGTTACACTTATTTACAGATCAAAACCAGTATGGACCAGTTATGTACGGTTAAAGCAGGATTAACCTGAGTGACTCTTCCTGGATCATTTATTTAAACTGAGTGAGCAGGAAGTCTTTAACAGTGCAGCTGGATCTGCTGCAGGAGGATCCAGACGTGGATGGAGGGCTGGAGCAGACCCGTGGCTGGACGTTTCTGGCCAGAGGAACATCATACAGGACGGTCTGCAGAGAGAGCTTTAGGACGCTTCCTCTCACTGTCCACTCCATCGTCCATCTACAGGGACTGCTGGGCTGGCTCAGACGACGGCTGTTACATCTCTGTGAATGACTTGCCTGTTAACAATAGTGGTGGTCTGCTGGTACCTCCTCCAGGACAGAGCACCACTGACCACCTCCACACACATCTTCCTCAGGCTCATCCTCCAGACCACAACTTCAGCACAGATGCAGATGTGCAGCACAGTGCATGCTGACCTGTAATAGATTAAATAAGAATTTGTTTTTTTAATAGAAAAATGTAAAACAAAACATAACCTGCAGTACACTGATTCTGTTCAGTTTAAAGATAAGCAGCAGGGAAAACTACAGAGAATTTACATTTTTAAGACAGATCTAATCATTATTAGGCTTAACTTGAATAAACAAATGCACATTGAAAACACTTCAATGCTATTTTATCAAAAAGCCTGTTTTTTAAAGCATTTTACCCCCATTTGATGCAAAATAAGTTCTACGGTCCAAGTTACATTAGAAAACATCCTACTGCATTCAACATTTATAATGCATTTGGTTTATATTAATTACCTACATGATAATACTCTGTAGTAATGTGTTGTGTACATTTAACAAGCTCATTCTGTAGCTTAAAACATACATGAAACCATCTAAAATTAACATGTAAGTCCTGAAAGCTTCTAGAATAAACAAAATTACTTTACCTGAAAACGGTTGTGAACAAACGCTGCTGATGGACGTGAAGCTGCTGTAGCTCCTTAATATTCCTGCTCCATTTTCTCTAGTTTTAGCATTTTTCCTTTTGAGGTAGAGGTGAAGGCCAGACTGTCCGAATTCAGAGCCGCTGACATCCGGTTTTAGCGGTCTTCAAGGACCCGGCCTTGCTAGACCGGCGAGGACCTGTGCTCATAAGCATCCTTTCCGTGGATTTGGACACACCCAAAGCGCGCATGTGCCGCCAGCAACTTCAGCAGATGATATGGTGGCTGGTAAGGGTCACCGCGCCTACACCACAGCCACGGTAAACCCACGAGATAATATAGTTTTTTTTAAAACAAGACGGTTATTATTATTGTCAACTTTTTTACCGGGGTTTACCGCTACACCGGTTACCGTGACAACCCTACCTGATCGGTCTGCATTGATCTATTTTGAAAACTCCGATCAAAACCGATAGGGGCCCTATCGGCCGATTGGGATCAAATGCCGATCCATCGGTGCATCCCTAGCTGAGGGTGGGGCTGTAAGGCTGGGATCAACTGACGACACCCGGTCGAACTAGCTACAAGCTAACCCAAAGCTAACGCGGAGGTAGCAACCTAGCTACAACCGGAGTTAACTGTGCACAACACCAGAGCTTCTGAGTCAGAGATACGCCGGGCTGACCGCTGGGTAAAACCGGGTGGAACACAGAGGTCTCCGAGACCTCCACAAGCCAGCAGCCGCACAGCAGACTAGCGCCGCTGCGATCGGAGATGCGCAGAGCTGCCGCTGGGGAGAACCGGGTGGAAAGGTTTCCATCCCAGAGCTCCACAAGGCGGCAGCCCGCGCAGCAGTCAGGAGCCGCGATCAGACAGAGATGCGTCGAGCTGCGGGGAGGGGAGAACCGGGTGGAAAACATCAGTCTCCCGAGAGCTCCACAAGCCTATAGTCGGAACCCAGCTCCACCAACATGTTATATTTCAACCCATTTTCTAAAGTGCAGCATTATGTTAAATGCACTGGGTTTTACCCTATTACATTTAAATTTCATGGCTAAACAGTACATGTTAAAATCTAAGCTCAGCTCGGCAGTGACCTAAAATACATAAATATAATTTTACTTACCGAAAAAATGAAGTGGAGACTCCTTGGATGCTCTATTAGTGCAATTAATGCCACAGCAAGTCATTTTGTCCAACAATTGCACAAAAAATGTCCAAAAAAGAATACACAAACACGTACAGAGACTCAAAATCCCGAAGCAGTTTCCAAGCCAGACCGAGGCTCTACTGAGGCCTTTCCATGGAGCTAGCTCTGTGGTCACATGGGTCTGAGGCGGCGGTCACGTGAGTCAGATGCTCATTAATTATACAGAATTTTAGGCTTTTAATACACTTAAACAGAAGAGTGAGAAAAAAATTCACCCCCCTCAGAGTTGTCATGAGTGTAAACTAGATAATTTAAACAAAAAAACATGTTTTGGTACCAGGCTGTAAACATGTTTATTTCTGCTGTGAAATTGGTATTTTTAACATGGGAGTCAATGAGGATTTGCTCGCTTCTGACACCAGCCCCCAGCGGATGAGGGTGGAACTGCAATTTTGGTACTTCCGGGTTGAGACCAATTTCTGAGCCGCATTGTGGGGGCTTGGTTATAAATTACGAGCTGTAGAACTCTAGCAGCTGATTGGACGGCGATTGGATCATGTGACCAGATTTAAACGGAAGAGGGTGGAGGAGATAAAAACAAGTGTACATATTTTCTTTTTCAACTGAAAATACGACGAACTAGAAAAAACCCTACTAAAATACCCTGTACTGTTTGATGTGAGAACACAGATTATGTACTAACGATGTTTAAATTAATAAAACTGAAACTAAATTTGAGGTTTTCAAGTTTCTGCATCATTCTAAAACAGTGATGTCTGAATGGAACCATTGTAAAATTTAAAATGAGGTATATTTTTGATAGCTTGTATGATTTTGATGCGTGGGATTTCAAGTGCTCAATTGAAGAACTTAAATAATTCACAGGGGTGGACCTTTAAAGCGCCCGAGAGCCAATGGCGCTAAATTTTCTCATCGGGCGGTAAATACTTGACGACTTACCGCCCGGGTGGCGCCCAAGCCTTATTTGTCATTTACACACCGGCTTTCGCCCCGCCCTGTAGGAAGTCGCCGTTTTCATTTCGCGCGCGTGAACCTTCGCGCCTCTAACCATGTACTGCACTTGTACGATTCGTGCACTATTCTAGTTATAGTCACGTGAACTATAAGTTCACTATTAAAGACGAAGTGGAACCACGCTAGAAACACACAAGCACGCAGGAAGATCGCGCCACCGCAGGGATGGGATTTCTTGATGAAATCTCCGGCAAAACGCTTTAAAACTGGTGAGGAGAAGCGAGACAGTTTGAAACGGTATGAAGCAGAGAAGTGTGTGCGTAGGTGGAATGATTCTTGGCGGTTTAAAGAAGACGGGAGGCGCAGAGAATGGCCGTGTTGAGCAGCGCCTCGCCTGGAAAACAGACGAGAGCAGACGGAAGCAGCAGGGGGAGTGGCTGAAAGCCAGCGTTTACGCCGGGGACACACCGGCCGCGGAAGCGCCGAGAAGCGAATCGCTCACGAAATTCGGCCGCTGCTTGCCGCTCCTCGCCGCTCCTCAGTTCAGATCAGACGCGCCCCATTCGAGGCGCGCCTCGGCTCAGCTGTAGTTTTTCTTTTAACTACTTGGTGTCCTCCGTTTCCTCTCTGCCTTTTCTCAGCTCTTTTCCTGTGTGTGTGTGTGTGTGTGTGTGTGTGTGTGTGTGTGTGAGAGTGAGAGAGAGAGCCTATGGTGTGAACCAGTTGTTTCTGCCGGTTGAATCTCTTGGACTTCCCTACATGTGTAGCTCGGGGGTGACGGTGGCTGAAGATATCCCGTTAGCGTTCACACTTGTTCAATTTTAATTCTGGTGCCTGTTAGCAGCTGAAACACATCATCACGTGCTTGGGGATATCATATATTGTATATGGAGACATGACTGTAATAATAAGTAAAGGTTATCAGCTGCAGCTTCAGTGTGCTCATAGGAAACGTGACAAAAGAAAACAAAACACATTTCTCTTCATGGCCTATATTGTTGTCATCATCAACGTAACATGATTTACAGAATACATGTGACCAACTAACATTTCATGTTCTACCACCGGATGTTTGGATCAGAATATGAACCAATCAGATCTTAGATCAGGTGAGAGCCAGGCATTTCCCGTCATCCTCTAGGTTTTGCAGCCGAGGGAGAGCAACTGCAGCACCTTGCTCCAAAATCTGCGGTCGCCTTGATCTCACAAGGTTATCGTTGCCTACGTATGCATGACGTCAGAGCAAGTCGGCGTCAATTCGGACACAAATCTAACCAGCATGCACTGCTCGCCGATCACTGCTGGTCTAATCTGAGCAGAACTGGCTCATCTCGAACACAGCCAATGGCTCGAGTACAGCAAAGCGGAGTTGGTGATGTACTGCGTTGTATGCCGTAAGTATGCGACGACAAAATTGAGTTTTGTTGAGGGAACAAACAAATTCAAACTTGAATACATTATTATGTTTGTGAATGTGTACAAAATGAAGGTTTATTACATTTAAAACGGTTCAGTTGTTATTTTGACTCGTTTTGGCAGCTGACCAGCGGGGCCGGTAGATTCTTGGCAGGGCCGGTAAATTTTCAGAGTTACCGGCCCGGCTGGCCGGTTGGTTTTGAAGTTAATGTCCACCCCTGATTCAAATAAATTTAACTAATTTCATTGATTTATTCATTTATAAAGCACCTTCCACGACCTTAGCAGAAGCCCAAGGTGCCAAACACAATCATAAAACACATAGGATCAAATATAGTGTTTTGTAACAATAAAAGTAAGATAAAAAGTAAAAACAAGCACAAAACATTCAAAGGAAGTAGATTAAACAAAAGTAAAATTATAAAACATGGTAAATGAGGTAAAAACAATAAAAGAACAAGGCCTATTATAGTAAAACACATCACTACTCTACTGTTTAATTTCTGTATTTAGGCAAGGCGGTCTAATTTGTATAAAATTCCTAAATAATCAGTCATGAATACAGCTGCGAGTCCATTCCTTTGTATTTATTTAAAAGCTTACTTGCATGTCTTAAAACTCAGTTGAACGAACCAGGTAAAATGGTGAGGGATTTGCACGTTGAAAGACAAAAGATTGCCTGTCAGAATCTACATTCTTTATGGAACTATTCCTGGCATGTGTGACTTCATCAATGCCTCCAAAATGTAAAGATATTGTGTTCAAACTGGCTGATCACTCAAAAACAAGGCCTTAGAAGTAAATTTTGACTTCAGGAGAAGAGAGGAAGTCACTATTGTAAAGCAGCAACAAAGGGAGCAGAATTTCCATTTCTTTTCTACGGTCCAGTCGCTCTGAAATGTTTCAGAGAGTGTTTGTTCTCGTGACTAGAGCAAACAAGAGAAAACTTTTCTGGTCAAACAAAATTCAGAGGGAGTTCACATTTTGTTTTTGAGGCCTTAGAGGCAAACCAAGCACATACCAAATCAATCCATCTAATTTATCTCAGTAATAACACTCTGCCTTGTGTCGTGACATTTTTGCAACACATACTTTTGTGTAAATGAATGTTGCCTGATCAGCTGACTCTGAAAACGACAGCTACACAGCAAGAGTTATATATTATTTTAACCATATTTTCATTAAGTGCTGCACAAAATACTGTTATGGCACCCTCATCTGGCTGGAATAAAAACACATCAGAGGCCTCAATGTAAAACAAAAAAAATTAAGAGCAACTACAGCAACATGAAGAACACCGATCAGAGAACATCTTTTGAGTTGACATAAGCATTTACAAGGATAACAGGAACCCTTTTAGTTAGATGGATGCTTTGTTTCCTGTGTGGACTCTCATGTGATTATTTAAATTTCCCTTATGGCTAAATCTTTGTCCACAGAGCTCACAAGCAAAAGGCTTCTCTCCTGTGTGAACTCTCATGTGTGTTTTTAAACTTCCACCATGGCTAAATCTTTGTCCACAGAGCTCACAAGCAAAAGGCTTCTCTCCTGTGTGAACTCTCATGTGTGTTTTTAAACTTCCACCATGGCTAAACCTTTGTCCACAGAGCTCACAAGCAAAAGGCTTCTCTCCTGTGTGAACTCTCATGTGTGTTTTTAAACTTCCACCATGGCTAAATCTTTGTCCACAGAGCTCACAAGCAAAAGGCCTCTCTCCTGTGTGAACTCTCATGTGTGTTTTTAAACTTCCACCATGGCTAAATCTTTGTCCACAGAGCTCACAAGCAAAAGGCTTCTCTCCTGTGTGAACTCTCATGTGTGTTTTTAAACTTCCACCGTGGCTAAATCTTTGTCCACAGAGCTCACAAGCAAAAGGCTTCTCTCCTGTGTGAACTCTCATGTGAGTTTTTAAACTTCCACCATGGCTAAACCTTTGTCCACAGAGCTCACAAGCAAAAGGCCTCTCTCCTGTGTGAACTCTCATGTGTGTTTTTAAACTTCCACCATGGCTAAATCTTTGTCCACAGAGCTCACAAGCAAAAGGCTTCTCTCCTGTGTGAACTCTCATGTGTGTTTTTAAACTTCCACCGTGGCTAAACCTTTGTCCACAGAGCTCACAAGCAAAAGGCTTCTCTCCTGTGTGAACTCTCATGTGAGTTTTTAAACTTCCACCATGGCTAAACCTTTGTCCACAGAGCTCACAAGCAAAAGGCCTCTCTCCTGTGTGAACTCTCATGTGTGTTTTTAAACTTCCACCATGGCTAAATCTTTGTCCACAGAGCTCACAAGCAAAAGGCTTCTCTCCTGTGTGAACTCTCATGTGTGTTTTTAAACTTCCACCATGGCTAAACCTTTGTCCACAGAGCTCACAAGCAAAAGGCTTCTCTCCTGTGTGAACTCTCATGTGTGCCTTTAAACTTCCACCTTGGCTAAATCTTTGTCCACAGAGTTCACAAGCAAAAGGCTTCTCTCGTGTGTGAACTCTCATGTGTCTCTTTAAAGTTTCATCTTGGCTAAATCTTTGTCCACAGAGTTCACAGGTAAAAGGCTTCTGCCCTGTGTGCACTCTTATGTGTGCCTTTAAACTTCCATCTAGGCTAAATCTTTGTCCACAGAGTTCACAAGCAAAAGGTTTCTCCCCTGTGTGGACTCTCATGTGTTTGTTTAAATTTCCCTTATGGATAAATCTTTGTCCACAGAGCTCACACGCAAAAGGCTTCTCTCCTGTGTGGACTCTCATGTGCATGTTTAAACTTGACTTTTCACTAAATCTTTGTCCACAGAGCTCACAAGCAAAAGGCTTCTCTCGTGTGTGAACTCTCATGTGTGTTTTTAAATTTCCACCTTGGCTAAATCTTTGTCCACAGAGTTCACAAGCAAAAGGCTTCTCTCCTGTGTGAACTCTTATGTGTTTCTTTAAATATGACTTTAGACTAAATGTTTTTCTACATTCATTACAACTAAAGGACTTTGGTTTTACCTGGACTCCCCTGCACGAGTCTACATTTTCCTTTACTCCAACAAGTTTCTTATTCATACTTGTAGGCCTCATATCTGAATGACTTGTAATGGTCACATGCTCCTGGAGAGACTGCTTGTGGCGAAATTGTTTGCCACACTCAGGGCAGGTAAAATATTTGACAGACCTAACATCTGATTTAGAAGAACTACTCTCATTCCAGTCTTTGTTTTCATCTTCAGTATTTTGCTTAGAGTCTGACAAGAGGTCAGAATTGTTCCCATCCTGGTCATCTTCATCCTCAATCATTTCAGTCTCATAGGAGTTTAACTCATCTTCATCAGGGTTCAAATCTGGATGCATGTGTTGTTCTGCTCCTCTACAGTCTTCTTTACTACTTTCTCAAGCTGACAAGAAACTGCAGCGAATGAAATCCTGGTGGCGTAAGTGTCCATTTCGTTAATCTGCTCCCCCTCTTCCACAGCCACATTGAGGGGCTCCTAGTCCTTCTGGCTAACACAGGGCCTCCGTTCTTCAAGAGCTGCTTCTTTGATCAGCACCGTCTGCTGAAAATGTGTTGAGAACACTGAAACACACAAAACAGAAATGATAACCCTCTGGAGTCAATCCACATGCTGGTCAGATTACTCCTGATGTTACACAACCAGGAAACCACTTAGCATCATGATTCCAGCTTGCTTTGAGAAAGGGGTCTTAAAACTAAATAGCAGTTCACGGATGTGACTGGGTTAAGTAAAACAAAAACTGAAAATGGCTGGGAGTTTGAGGGCCACCTTTAGCCTCCATTGGGGTGAAAGGGCAACACCCCTTTAGGGGGCCAGGGGGCAAAACCCCCAGTAGCTGGAGCATTTTCACCAACCTTAAGTGTGTTTCCGAGCCTAGTGAACTAGACCAAATTCTTGCTTTGCAAAGTTTGGTCTAGGAACACTCCATTGGAACATCCGCAGCCCCTACCGGCATTCTGGCTGGCCAGTCACAGCTCTCTATAGGGGGTTTCAATCCTATAGAGTGCTGTGATTGGTCCACAATCTCTATCTGCTTTGTAGGCCAATCAGGGGATGTTTCTCAGTGTCAAGGAACCTTGCATTGATGTCTTGGCCCCGCCCCGGTTGCCTAGGAGAAACGTCATCAGGAGCCGCCAAGGCATGTTCCAGTCGGTTAAAATGCTCATGTTCTACCGAGGGATGTGTTCTCTGTTTGTTTGCCGTTTAGCTAGCTGAGCAAGGACAAACGGGAGGTATCTTGTAGCCTAGCCTTGGTCAAAAATTACCCACAATACACTGCAGTATTTTCAAAAAGACGGCGGATCAGAAGCCAGCAGCTACTTCGGGGACAATTTTCAAGTTTAAAAGTAAGTCAACTAATTTCAAATGTTTTTTTTAGATCCAAAGAAGTTATCTATTGTTGGTTAGTTGCCTAGTAGTTGCAGCTTCGGTGGCTAGCGGGTAGTAACTCACTAATATTTTTAATTTAATAAACATATACACAATTTAAAAAGTAAAAAGGCTCGTTATATATTGATATTGAAACTAATACGTATAAAATATAACGTTGTCTCTCGTGTCACGTGACGTTACGTGACCGCCGTGGAAGCCGAGGTCACGTGATGCAAGTCTGTTCAATTTAATCGTTTTCTTTGACCAAGGAGAAGGACAGTGTCCTCGCAAGGCAAGGCGACTTGACATTGAGAAACACCCAGGGACCTCTATTCGTCTGGTGGGCGGGATGAAGCAACAGAGTGGAAGAAGATGGCGACAGCTCATTTGAAGCGGCTTTTACATCAACTTTGGACTATTTGGACTTCATCAGAAGCAGATAGATGTATTTAAGTTCTTTTTTTAGAAATAAGGATGTAGTTTCACCTTCTTCAACTCCAGACTGCCTCGTTTACCAACATCCGTTGCGGTGAGTACGTCACGTTGTTCATTGTCCAGTAGCATGCGGCGATTGTTTGAAAGACAATGGTAGAACCCGCCCCACGACCGAGAACCGTCAATGGTTCATTGCCAGACTAAATAATATATTTATTTATTGCCAGGCTAGGGTTTCCTGGCTCTCTGGGGCATGTTTTTAAAAAAAAAAAAAAACATTGTCTCCACCATTTTGTCACTGTAAATATGTGTCGTCAACATCTCCATTTGTATATGCGCAGAGCTGACTTCCTGTCAGTTTCCTCTATGGGCGCCTTCATTTTAAACGTCATCCCACATGTGCCTAGCAACCTGTGCCCGTCCCTTCTATTACGCAGGCAGTCTTGTTTTGAATAGATTGTGGGCAGGGGCGTAAATCCAATTTCCTTTTTGTTTTTTTTGGAGTAAATTTCAATTTTTGACTGGGACATGAAAAAATTGGCCATCTCCTGCAACTAGCAGGGTGGGCCTCCATCATAAGCAAGTTCACTGAGAAAATAGCCAATCAGAGGCAAGATGTCAGAATATCAGGAAGTAATACAGACAAAGACTCCAAATCCTGCTCTCTTCTGCTCCTCTCACTTCCAACTAACTTCTGGTTCCTGAAACAGGAACACCAGAGCTTCTTTCCACAGATATCAACTCACAAGGAATTCTAGACAGATGAAGCATAGTGTAACGTACAAAAGAGTTAATTTTTCACCATCTAATTGACACAACATAACCTTTCATGGCAACACCGTGTGGACTCCCAAAACAACCCTTTGCTAACTTGTTCCTCAATGCAGACATAAACATTCTCACCCAAGGTCCTGCTCTCTGTGTAAAAGCCAGACTGCAGCATTCCTCACCATCTACTCAAAGCCTACAGGACTTTTACAACTCATAAGCTTAAATAATCATATGTGTTGAATGAACAAGATGTTTAAATCAAATGTTTGAATAACCTGTGGTTAAACCAATAAAATTAAAATGAATATTGCTCTTACAACGATCCATTTATATCACAAATCAGTATGTGTTTGATTTAACAAGTCAATCATTGTTTACACTCATACCAAGCCCCCACAATGCGGGTCAAAAATTGAGGCCAACGCAGAAGTGACAAAAATTGCAGTTCCACCCTCATCTGCTGGGGGCTGGTGTCAGAAGCGAGCAACTCCTCATTGACTCCCATGTAAAAAATACCAATTTCACAGCAGAAATAAACATGCTTACAGCCTGGTTCCAAAACATGTTTTTTGTTTAAATGATCTAGTTTACACTCATGACAACTCTGACGGGGGTGAATTTTTTTCTCACTCTTCTGTTTAAGTGTATTAAAAGCCTAAAATTCTGTATAATTAAAGAGCATCTGACCCACATGACCACAGAGCTAGCTCTGGGGAAAGGCCTCAGTAGAGCCTCAGCCTCGCCTGAAAACTGTGCCGCCATTTTCAGTCTCTCAACATAGACCATTAGTTGTAGCGTTTGTGCGTTCTTTTTGGATATTATTTGTGCAATTGTTGGACAAAATGACTTGCTGTGGCATTAACTGCACTAATAGAGCGTCCAAGGAGTCTCCACTTCATTTTTTTCGGTAAGTAAAATTATATTTATGTATTTTAGGTCACTGCCGAGCTGAGCTTAGATTTTAACATGTACTGTTTAACCATGAAATTTAAATGTAATAGGGTAAAACCCAGTGCATTTAACATAATGCAGCACTTTAGAAAATGGGTTGAAATATAACATGTTGGTGGAGCTGGGTTCCGACTATAGGCTTGTGGAGCTCTCGGGAGACCTCTGTTTTCCACCCGTTCTCCCCTCCCTGCAGCTCGGCGCATCTCTGTCTGATCGCGGCTCCTGTCTGCTGCGCGGGCTGTCGGCTTGTGGAGCTCTGGGATGGAAACCTTTCCACCAGGTTCTCCCCAGCGGCAGCTCTGCGCATCTCAGATCGCAGCGGCGCTTGTCTGCTGTGCGGCTACCGGCTTGTGGAGCTCTCGGGAGACCTCTGTGTTCCACCTGGTTTTACCCAGCGGTCAGCCCGGCATATCTCTGACTCAGAAGCTCTGGTGTTGCGCACAGTTAACTCCGGTTGTAGCTAGGTTGCGGCCTCCGTTAGCTTAGCTCCCACCTCCGCGTTAGCTTTGGGTTAGCTTCAGGTTAGCTTGTAGCTAATTCGACCGGGTGTCGTCAGTTGATCCCAGCCTTACAGCCACACCCTCAGCTCCACCTCTCTTCCCTTTTGTGGAATTGTCTGGGCTTGACGGAACCTGTGACACGGTCGAAATGGCGGTGGTGGCCACCTCCCAATTCTCCTCAAAAACGTGCTATTGGAGCCTATGGAAACCCATTGTCCAATATTTATATGTCGATGACTCATACACATTACTTTACCTAAATGCAGCAATAGCTTTTCCACCACGTCGAAGGTGTGTTGTAAGATCCGGTCAGGTGATGTGCTGCAGCGGGAGGAACAGAGCCGCAGCTCAGGAACATTCTACTGGAAAAGAACAGAAATTTAGCACAGAAAATATATTTAGTACTATTAGAACGGGTGGTGATGTGATGGTTAACTTACTGCTTTAGCAGCACACTGCTGTGTCACTCTCTCCTGCTGCCACACAGCTCTGGGATCAGTGAAACAGACAGCCCCGGCCGATCGGAAAAGCTTGTGTGGGGCGTAAGTATAATAATTAACTGCAACTTTTGAGCCCGGGCAGAGCCAACCCTTAATATATAGTATATAAATAATTGTAGGTCAGACTGGTCTGATTTAGGAGGACTATAAGGCACTGTTCGTATTTTTCACTGCTCTCAACCTAGAGTACTGGCCAGGGGTCTCATTTATCAAACATTGTGTAGAATCTTTATTAAAACCGTACTTAAGCTCAGCAAAAAGAAAAAAGTACTTACGCCAAGTAGGTTCGTGATCTATTAAACATGGAGTACGCACAGCTGCACGCAATCTCCGCTTCATGAATCAGAAACTATCTAGAAAGGTTCTCAGCTACTTTTTAGTCACATCCCGCCCTCACCACGCCCACTTACTGCCATAAATAGACAATGCAAAGTGCCTTGTGGATCTCATGCATATACATAAGCCGGCTTGTTGCAGCATTTCGATCATGACCGCAGATCAAGGAAGCGCTATTTCACAAGCAGAAATTCAGGTACCGTATTTTTACGACCATAGGGCGCAGCTTCAGTTACGGGTGTCTTTTTGGTATTTAACACATACAAAAGGCGCACCGGGTTATAGGGCGCGTGTTACGATCCCTGAGTTCCACAGCACTCAGCTTCTACTCCGCTCCGTTTCCTGCACCATTTCCAGGACCATGGAGAGCGCCCGGCTCCCTGGCTTCACTCACGCAGCTGACTCCCATCAGAAATCACCCAGCTGGAGCATATAAAGATCAGCGCTGCTCAGAAGGAGAGAGGACTGAGAGGAGGACTGAGAGAGGAGACAGCAAGGAGAGACAGAGAGAGAGAGGAGCGAGAGACTGAGAGAGACTGGAGAGAAGGACTGTGTTTGAGAACGTTTTGGAAACGTGACGGTTGCCCCTGGTTGGTTTGGTTTCCACCCTCATGAGAAAACCTTTACGGTTGAGCTTGGTTTTCTCTTGCTCTTAACAGAGCTGTTGGTCGTGTGGGTGAGTTAGTTCACCTGTGGACTTTTGGTAAGGCCTCCGGGCAAGCTTCCGTTGTTCCTGGTTCATTTTTAGAACCAGTGAGTTTCCGTTCTCTTTTTATGGCTCTTTAAGTAACTTTAAGCCCTCAGCATTTGTCTCCTGCAGCATAAGTTAAACTCCCCTTTTAATTAAACAGGTTTTTCTCCCTTTGGGACGCTTTTAGTTAATAAAGGACTTTCTTTTATTGTGACTTGGTGTCATATCATTTCCTTTTAATTCTCACGTTCCTGTGTTAGGCCTCCCTGCCTCCTAGACCAGGTTGAGGTCGTAACATATTGGGGGCTCGTCTGGGATTATTTTTTTACTGTAGAGTTACTGTAAAGAGTAACATATTGGTGACTCCTCGTCCGGGATTTATTTTGTTACTGTAGAAAGTAACATATTGGTGACTCGTCGTCCGGGATTATTTTGTTTTAATTGGAGTAACTTAAATGGTTTAGTAACACCACTAAACAATTGTTACTTTGAGGAACCCGTGTTTTGTTTCTGGTTGTGTGTGTTAACGTGAGTATGTTTAATTTGAAGGAGTTTCTGGCTGCCCCTTCTCAGGACCGGGTCGAGAGCAGCAGAAAGAGCGAACTGGTGGAGATAGCTGTACACCTCGGTCTCCAAGGCATCCAGACCATGCTGAAAAGGGACTTAAAAGACTCTGTGATGGCCGCGTTGGAAAAGGAACGAGGGGGTGGAGCCCCAGCCCGACCCGGCCCGAAAAGGTTTTCAGGATTCTATTGCCCGACCCGAGCCCAAGCCCGACTTTTTTTTAACCAACTAAATGAAAACAAAGTGCGTCAATCCTGACCAATGTGTTAAAAGACGTGCAGAATCTGATCAATTTGTTTTTCCCTCATTTACCGTCACGGAGATAACAGCACTGGCTCTGGTGGTAATTAAGTTAAATTTTATCTCTCTCCAACAATTTTCAAAAGAAAACAAAACAGTCAAAAGCAGGGCTTGTGTTGTGTTGACCGGAAAGTTCCTGTATTCGACCGTTTATTTTGATGGAGAAATAATAGAAAGAATTACCCCGACGCATGCAGACGAACTGACATTTTATTCTACGCACATCGCAGATGTAGCTAAATCACCCAAGAAAAGATTCTCATCTGAACATCTGAGCTGGACACCGCTCAGCGCAGCTCACTGTCAGCGAATATGTGCACAGCGAGCTGAAGTTGTGGAGATTGGCTTGGAGCGCGTTGCAGAACCAGAGCGCATGCTGGAAGATTCCTCCCACTGAAGCGAGTGTTTTCCAAACCTGGTCTCTCAGAGAGACTTGTCACTTAGAAAATGTTCCCTGATTATGAAACTTTGGCTGAATAGTGCTTGTTCCTGTCTCCAATGTGGCGACACATCCAGGAGCCGTCTGAGGAGAAGCCCAGAATCTCACATCCTCTTCAGCTCAGGAAGCGCATATGATTACGCACAAGCGTGACCCGTCAACCCGACTGGGTTGGAACTGTTCAGGTTTACGCAGACAATCTTTACATAGAATTGACTTACAGATATAAAATTAATTCAGTAAAATATAAAGCATTTTATTTAAATATCGATTCATTATTTTACAAGCACAGAGAGCCGCATCAGATTCAGATCAGCGGGAAGATTCCAGTCGGAGGAATCTTCCCGCATGCGCTCTGGTTCTGCGACGTGCTCCAAGCCCCTCTCCACATCTTCAGCTCGCTGTGGACCTTATGTAGTACACGCTAGGGCTGGGCGATATGACGATTTTAGACCGTTTTACGATCCACACATCTGACGGTCTGTCATTTTTGAGAGACCGTTTTATCACGATTCACAGCTCTGCTGTTGAATTTCTGCCTCTGAATGAAAATGGAACCTACCCCAGGCGAATGACACGCCTTTGTTTGACCCTTAACCAATCAGAGTGAGTCATAGTAATATATTAGTGCCCCGCTTGTTTTCACTTGTGTGTGAACTAGTGATGGGAATTCCGGCTCTTTTAAGAGAGCCGGTTCTTTTGGCTCAGCTCACCAAAAAGAGCCGGCTCTTTCGGCTCCCTAGTGGCTCCTCAGATTTTCTGTTGCGTAGAGTACATTTATAACCAAAATAATGCTAAACTATATGTAAAATTATTTACTAATGTAAAAAAATGCAATATATCAAATATTTATCATTTCTATGGATTTAATAACTGAACACTTTAAGAAATCTACACTTTCAGACTGCTGGCGCTCATTTTCTCACCGCCTTCGTCGCACTCTCCTCTCTCTTGCTCGCCTTTTTCCTCCTCCTCATTCCCTCTCGTCTCCCTCCACCTGCATGTGCTCTGCTGTGTGTCTGAGTCTGATCCTCCCTCTTCCCCGCCCCTACTGCTCTGTGTGTGGACAGTCTGGACACGCAGTTACACATGTTGACCAATCGCCTGTAGCTTGCACCAAAGCAAGGGGGGGGGGGCGGCTCCCAATGACGAGCCGGCTCCCATCATTCACTTCAAAGAGCCGGCTCTTAGAGCCGGTTCGTTCGCGACCGACACATCACTAGTGTGAACAAACATGGCTTCGCCGCGGCTGAGAGGAACGCAGGGTTTCCTTAGCGCGCGGCGCTAACAACTTAGTGACGTGACATGTCTCGGAGAAAGCGTGAAAACACGTTGGACGCTTCTTCTGAAGCAGGAAAATAACACCTCTTCTTAAGCAGAGCACGACGTCGCCTCGGCTCGTCCACCCTCTGACGAGCCGGTGTCGGTACCGGACTGAGCTCGGTCACTGAGTCGTTGGGGCTGCCCCGTGACTGCCTGATGGAAAACCAGCGGGTTTCATCAGACTCGTAGTTTCTTGTTTTTGCTGGGGACCCCTGTATTTTACCGCTCCCTCCTGCAGTCTTCCCCTATTAACATTTAGAATGATTCTGTAAACTCGTGTATCAATAGAAACAATCTCTGCCTCTGCCAGCTGCAGTAAATGTAGTTTCCAAATAATAAGAGGTGCATTCATCTGTGTATCTCCTTTGATCCGCATTAGTGATATTTTCAGCACCAGAACAGTGAAGCAAAGAAAGATTCCTGAGTTTGTTAGTAATTTTATTTATTAGGTGCATCTAACCTGTTCTATTTTTCTCTGAAATGAGATCAAATCAGTGCTTCTATGGGTTGTCTCCAATCTGCACTGGAAAATTTTACTTTATTTAGAGACTTGTTGCAGAAAATATTCAGAATGCACAGTTTTTTGCTACCAC
>SSNQ01033625.1:10237-24942 GCA_006942095.1 Nothobranchius kuhntae | reverse complement strand
GCCCCAGAATACTGCCTTGGGGGACTCCATCAGGACAACTAATGTAAGAGGATTTATTGCCAAAAAAGGACACACACTGTTTTCTGTCACACAGATAAGACTGAAACCAGAGCAGTGCCTCTGGTGAGAAATTAAAATGACTCAATTTGGTTAAAAGAATTTGATGATCGACAATGTCCAAAGCCTTCTTGAGGTCTAGGAACACAGCTTCTACACATGCTTACCTATCAAGGAGACTTTTGACTTTTTCCACAAAGACACAATTTGCAGTCTCTGTAGAGTGGCAATTACGAAATCCGAATTGCATAGGATGTAGGGATGTGTCCAAAATTTAAATATGCATTCAGTTGCTTTGCCACCCACTTTTCTGCAACCTTGGAGATAGTGGAGAGAGTGCTGATGGCCGATAATTGGCCATTTCAGTTTTGTCACCAGACTTAAAAATTGGCGTGACTGCAGCTAGCTTCCAAGCTAAAGGCACGACATTTTGTTTAAATGACAGATTAATTAAGTGAGTTACCGGTTGAATTAGTGCATCTTTGTGCAGTTTTTAAAAAATGGGTGTCGAGACCATAAACATCCTTTGCCTTTGATTGGTTGAGGGAATTGATAATGCTGTCCACTTCTCCTGTTATTTCTTCTATCCTGAAAACAGCATGACAAGGATTTACAGGATCAAAAACACAGTTAATTAAAGTGAATTTTTGAGTTATATCGCAAACTGTGTCAACAAAGTATTTATTCATTTCAGTAGTTATGATAAGAGGATCTTTCACCAGAGTATCATTTATTTTGATTTCAAGTTTTTTAATAGCATATTTGGATTGTTTACCAGTTAATCTGTCTATTTTTCCAGATGAGCTTGCTATTTCCGCTTGCAAGACTCATAACATTGATGAAAAAATTTGCTTTGGCCATGCAAACTGTACTAGTTACTTTAATTCTAACTGAAGTAAATTTCTGCCTGTATGTGGTCAGACCAGATTTTAGGGCTACTTTAAGTAAGACATCTCTATCGTTCATCAATTTTATACATTTGCTGTTCATCAATGGTAGAGCATTTATATTTTTTCCCCCATCTCTCCTTTTTTGTAAATTGTGTCATAATTGTATTTATTTTTAGGCCAAAGGATTCACAACCCTTTACTATGTTATCGCCCTTGAGAATATCACTCCAGTCAGTCTCTCTTAGGGCTTTATCAAGACTTTGCGTTTGGTTTTCTGGAATGAACTCGTGACAGCTCCTAGATGTCTGTGGGTTATGAAACCTTGCCTTTGAGTTTACGTGAAAAAAATAGAATTTTATGATATGACAACCCTGTTAGGAGATTATGGATTTTAAGAATTCTTTCAAGTGCTTCAATCAATATTAGAGTAAAGCAAAAATATTAGAGTAAAACAAAAAGAGAAAAATGGACAACGCCCCAGCCAGCTGAGAAGGAAATCTATTTCAACCATCGACATATCAAAAGTACGGACATACCCTGCCCATTACTCTGCGGGGCAAAATGGGAGTTTCCCATTTTGGCCATGCCACAGGTCTTGTCACACCCAGAAAATCGAAAAATAGGAAAAGTGGTGGAGCTGAGGGTGGGGCTGTTACAGTTGGAACAAAGTTAGAACCAAATTAACCAATGTAGCCATTAACTGTGCTAATCCAAGAAGCTAAAAATGAGCTCAGGGTAGCCCACCCGCATGGCCACCTGGCTTTCCTGCAAGACTGTCAAGCTGGTAGCCTGTGGAGCTTTAATCCATCCAAACATTCATTTTCATCCACTTATCTGGAGTCGGGTCGCGGGGGCAGTAACCTTAGTCGAGAGGCCCAGACTTCCCTCTCCCCAGCCACTTGGACGAGCTCTTCCAGGGGAATCCAAAGGCGTTCCCTGGCCAGGTGAGAGACATAGTCCCTCCAACGTGTCCTGGGTCTACCTTTAGGTCTCCTCCCGGTTGGACGTGCCCGGAAAACCTCACCGGGGAGGCGTCCAGGAGGCATCCTGACCAGATGCTCGAGCCACCTCAATTGGCTCCCTCTCAATGTGGAGGAGCAGCGAATCTACTCCGAGCCCCTCCCGGATGACTGAGCTTCTCACCCTATCTCTAAGGGAGAGCCCAGCCACTGTGCGGAGAAAGCTAATTTCGGCCGCTTTAATATGGACTGTTAAAATACAAGGAGAGCCTCTGACAGCTGCCATCGGAGCCGGGCGGCCTGGCCTCTTACGCGAGGTCATGCTCCGTCTCGATCAGAGATCAGCGGGAGATTAGCTACATGCTAACTCAAGCTAACAAGGGTTTCTCTGGCGCCATCAACGAGAGAAACCTAGTAAAGCGACTCTGAAATCAACTCAAAGAGCAGCGGTGTTTCTGTTAGCTCACTCAGAGATCCTCGGTTAGCAACACAACTAAAACCTAGCATCTAGGGCTGCAACAAACGATTATTTGGATAATCGATGAATCGGATGGGGTCTCGACACGATTAATCGATTAATCGGATTACATGGGGAAGTTTTTAAAAACTGCTAGGGAAACGTTATTTCTCTCCTTCCTTCACTTTATTTAACACAACATTATTAGAAAACAGTTCAATAGATGAAAAACAACATGCCATCACCTAAATTGTCTTATAAGGTGTATAGACAGAGACCCTAAGCTACATCTATCTGTGACCTAAAATGCTTGGTCCAATTAAACAGCTTAAGGGCAATTCTCATATGTTTTGTTTGATCTCATCTGTAGACATTTATTATAACTGGGGATGTCAAACAACTAATTTTTAAATGTAATTAAACATAGGCTGTGAATTAATCAAAATTGATCACTATTTCCAAAAATGACTGAAAAAATAAGTTGTCACACACTCCATGGAAACTTTCAGAGAATCCACAAATAGTGGCTTTCAAATGGTTTTGTTACTTTCTGCAAGTTTAGAAAAGAAGCAGATGAGACAGCATGTCTGATAATTTAGTTTTTCATCTGATAATATTAGAACATGTCAGTAATGCCTGAGGGGCTTTTATAAACACTGTATAACTAACACTACTGGAGAGGGTATGAATTACACAGAGGCTTCTGGGGAGCCCAGTTATGGGGGGGGGGGGCATTTTGCCTTGGCCCCCAAAATGTCTTGAAACGGCCCTGGGTGTGTGACTGAGTGTTGAAGGTGACCTGAATAGTATCAAATTTATAAATATTACATGTGTGTAACTTATTGTTTTATAGGTAAAAACGTGTAGTGGAGATAAATCTATCTACATTTTACTTTTCAACACTTTGTTTTGTTTTGTTGTTTTTATTTAACTATTTTCCTGTCCTGTCTGTCTCTCATCTTCCTGCATCTCCTCTAAACTCTCCAGAAAAACTATTGCCTGGATTCTTACTTTTTCACCTCATCAGTTACTTCTGAGCAGATCAAAGGGATCTGACCGCAAAGCGCAGAGCGCGTTTTCGATGCTGCGTCAGTGAGGTGAAATCACCGCAGCACAGGTGATGAGCTCCGCAGTAGCAGAGCGCTGCAGGCACAAATAAGACAGAAAATAGAGAACATGTGCAGACTACATGAACGATCGTGTGCTAATTATAGTTTTTTGGTTGCGCCACTTTGAGAATGGACCGTGGGTTGGAAGCAGCTGCCTGGAGCGCTGCGCAACATTGCGCTGTGCCGCTCTCTGCTCAAAAGAGTCCAAAAATGATATAATATAGAAAACTTTTTTCCGGTTCCCCTGAATGTGTAGGATATACAGCTCCCCCATAATTCGATCCCTGCTCCTGGATGAAAAGCCGGACATTTTCATCAATACAAGAACCCGCAGTCCGGACGCGACGGACAGAGAGTGAAAAGTTGACACGTCCGGGGAAAACGGAACGTACGGTCACCATAGTCCTCATAAAGCGGGAAATTATAGATACAGTATTTTGCTCGTGCCCTGGGCCCTTTAGAGTTTGTGGGCCCTGGGCAATTGCCCAGTTAATCCGGCCTTGGGCGGAACCGGTTCGCAGCAGCACGAGTCCCCCCGCTCATCTAATAAGCGTCGCGCTCACGACTTTAGACTCTTTTTTTTTTACGAGTTTAGGGCATGTCTAGCCTGTGTAATAATCCGGGACTTGGATGAATCACTTTTGAAAAGTTTTTAATTTACCCGGACACAGAGTTCTCTCCTTCCTCGCTGATGATCATGACATGCTTGCGTTTAAGACGCTGCATCACCCCGTGCCATGCTAAGTCTGACCTAAACGTTGCAGGTAACGCATGTCTTCGCCTGATTTAACTGAAAATGCTCCCAAACTTAAAAAGCTTTTACTTTTTTGACTCTCGCTGCTTCTGCCATGTTCCTCTTCCAAACACCTGCCGGCTCTCCCTCGAGCTGATCTGTCAGCGCGCAACGGCGGGCGGGAAGGGGGGGCGCTTTTGGAAGGGTTGTGCGACACAACGAATCGATGACGCAATTCGTTGCCAACGCTTTTAGTAATCGATTTTCATCTAATTTATCGATTCGTTGTTGCAGCCCTACTAGCATCAAAGCCACGCCAGAGCCAGCCTCGTGATTTCAACGGAAACTTCCTTCTAAAATGAATGAGACAGACTGTTTTGTGGTTATTTCACTGTAGAATTTGTTACAAATTGCTCCTTCAAATAATATTTGCATGACAATCATATTTAGTAAATTATAAAATTTGCACTGGAAGTTACTCCTACATGGCTAAGTAAAACAAATCCTGCTGTTATGAATCCTGTTGAATAGACAGAAAAAGAAAAAATAAGTTTGTGCCTGTAAACAGTTGTCTGCACTAAATATGTTGTGATTTAGACCCAAAGCCTTTAAAACATTGTGTCTGAGCGTGCTGCTCATTGTTTAAAAGGTCAGTGATTTTAATGACATTTCAGAGAGGTTTTGTAATGTAGCCAGCTGATGCATGGCGAGAACAGCAGCACACTGCAAAAACACGGTGGTACAGAGTGGAACGTGTCTGCTAACTGATGCAACGTGTCTCCCTGTGATGGATTGTGTGTCCCTGGCTGTTTCTCTATGTGTGTTTGACTTGTCCATTCAGTTTCTTCTTGTTTTTTGACTAAAAGTACAAGAGATTCATATGGACACTCTTTCAAACAATGTGTTTCACTCTAGGTTATGACCGTCTCTGGTTGTTCAGGTGTGTAGCCCAGTGTGGTGGACTCAAGCTGCAAATTTCATCATGTAATTGACTAGCCTAACCCTGCAGGAGCTGGAAAAAAACAAACCAGTGCAAACAAGGACGGTTCAGCAGGAGGAGGAATCCAGAGAAGCCAGCCAAATCTAGATTAGGATACTATTGATATTAATGAATATTTTATTGATCTTTTTGGATAAATAACTTCTCTGCATATGACCTATCCCTGAGGAGCAGTGGGTGGCCATTACGGCACTTTCAGAGGTTAACATCTTGCCCAAGCATACTTTGACATATGGCCGATGGGGTTTGGGAGCAGACCACTCCCCCAATTCAGTCCATCACCCTAAAACGTAGGAGTGAAACAACACTCCGATACATAAATTATTCGGTCAACATCGATACATCAACTATATGGTTAGCATCGATTTTACAGTCAAAGTAACATCTTCTGGGGCAATTTAGAAAGTTTTGTGTCAAAACAAAAGTCAACCTTTACGTTTAACTGATTTCAAAATGTCTACTCAACTGTTTATTTATACAGCTCCAAATCACAACACGACTCATCTCAAGGCACTTAACAAAGTAAAAATTTTAATGCAGTTCAGTTCATTCAATCCAATCGCGTCACTGACTAGTGTAGGAGTCTTTACAGCAATCCTCATACTAAGCAAGCATGCAGCGACAGTGGAGAGGAAAACTCACTTTTAACAGGAAGAAACCTCCAGAGGATCCTGATTCAGTATAAGCAGCCATCCTCCACAACTCACTGGGGATCGAGAAGACAGACAGACAGACACACACACACACACACCTCAATCTAAAACTTATCTAAAAAATTATTTAAAAAAAATAATAAATCATTAAATAAGCCAAATTTTAGATTAAGTTTCAATTAATGAAACTCAAAATTATCAATATATATATATTTTCTTTAGAAAATACTGTCTGTTTTGAGTTTTCTAAGCTATTATTTTTTTTTGTAAATTGCTTCACTGCACCATCAAAATTCAGCGAGCTTCATGTTTTGGAAATTACATTTAAAAGATATGTATTATTTATTAATTGCAAGTATGGAGTTATTTTTGCTTAGAAAAACATGAGTTTTATTTATTTATTTATTTTTTGCTATTCGATGTTTTGGTTGCACTTGCAGTTGAAAATTTTTGATAAGTCCTGAATTTATTTAAGAAACAAAACAGAACAACGTCTCTAAAAACACTATTGCCCCAAATAAAAGCAAAAGACAAAATACAAAACCTCATATTTTCTGTCAGTACCAATTTGGTGAAAAGAAAAACATTTGATGTTAGATTTTAGTTTTGGCAGTCCTAACTGTGCTGATGCCTTTTTTTTTCTTTATTATAAAGCAAAAATGGAAACTAACTAAACTAACACATAACCAGCTTAACCGCTAGAAAATCTATTCACAATGCATTGTTACATCTGAAAATAATAACTAAATATTAGCTTTTGTTTAAATCAGCAAGAGGTCTCTAGAGAAGACCTCTCAACCTCTGGGACTCCTCAGGGCAAGTGCCTGTGTTGACTGGATGAGAACAAACTCCTCAGAAGACTAAATTGGATTTAGAAAATTACATTGAAAAAGTTTTTTTTTTACTCATTTTAGATTTGATAATGTGAGTATTCTGGAATGTCACTTTTCTGCACACAGCCCCATTTACAGCGATCATCAAGTCAGTTCATGATCACAATTGTTTGAAACGGCAGAAAGCAAATTAACTTCATCTGTCAAGCTGACCTGCTGCTGAGTAACACCAGCTGAGTTTTAATGGTCTGTTTCCATTTTTTTTATTTCTGAAAAATCTTATCAGTAAAACTCTACTCAGATAAAGGGCCTATGAAGTCTACAACATTTATTTTTGTTGTGATTAAGAGTCCATCATTGGAGCAGGACAGGATAATTCATGTACCTGACACGGCATATTTTCCCTATTACGAAACGGTGGCAGTCTAAATCAATGAAGGCATAAATAAAGATGACTCAACCCTAATAATCCTGCAGCGATCATCAAATGATTCACCAGTGGAGCCTCACGGCAAAGCCACAAACGGAAATCCCTTTGTGGGTTTTCGAATCATTTTCAACCGTTTATGACCCATGACATTCAATTTCATGGTGAGACTCATAACCAAACTCTGGACAGACTTTCGACAAGTTCACGTCGGACCTCCGTTTAAGGACATGGGTGTATTGTAGCTCCTGCATGAGTGAGCACATCATTATTATCCCATAAGTGGCTGCGCTATGCTCCCTCCGTTCATCTTTCCAACTTCGTTTGCATTCCAAGAGCAGGCTTTTCCTATTAGGGAATGTTAATTACTTGCTAATACTCCAAAATTTCAACCTCAGCAAAAGGGGGCTGCTCAACATGTTCGACGCACCAGACATGCCATGACTGAATCCAGCGTGCACTCATCCATTTTGTTCTTACCCTTTCTATATTCCTCTATAATCTGCAAAGTTTGATTAACTGCAATTAATACTTGGTTCTTGCTGCCAAGCGAAGGGGACGGAGTAATTTTATCTGCTTTAGCAGAGGTCATGAGCAAAATGAAACCTATTTCTCCTGCAGTGGAGCCGTTTTTGGTTCGTGAAGAGGTGTTCTGACGTCTCTCCGGCTCCCGAGTGTGTTTGAACATGCAGAGCAGTGGGGCCAGGCTTTTATGTATATAAGCCGCTGCTATCACCCATCTGCTCCGATACGGGAGATGGAGAGAGAGCCTGTGACCTTTCATGTGGATGAACATGGTCCAACTGCCTCTGATCAATAGGAGAGAAGGAAAATACTGTCAAATGTTGCACCACTCGCTCAGGGGAACACACACATCCTTACCACCCACTAAAGCCGTCAGTCACATCAGCTCCCCTCCAGTAATGGTGCTGCAACTGAAAGGCCACACGCTACAGGAGAGCACAGGGACATTTTTAAAAATCACAACGTGATGTCTAAATTAGGGTCCGCACCCAACCGAAACGACATGTCCAGCTGAAAGTGCTGCACGACAAAAACACAGACGACCAGTGTGGAAGTGCTGCTCTGTTGGATCACGCAGAAATGAGAGTGAAGCTTTTTAGAGGTAAACTGTAGCCAGTCCAGCATGTGGATGTTCATAACTTAATGCCAATTAATAAGGTGCACGTTGTTGGTACCAGGTTGGACTCTCACCATCAGAACTGCTTTAATCCTTCATGATATGAGCTCAAAAAGCAGATGGAAACATTCATCAGTGGTTCTGGTCTGTCTCAACATGACGTCACATAGAATCTCCCGTTCCTCCACACCCCATAGGTTTCTGGACTGGACTGTGATCTGGTTACTGTGGAGGCCATATGAGTCCAGTGAACTCACCATCATGTTCTTGAAACCAGTTAGAGATGATCTGAGCTTTGTGACATGGTGCATGATCCTGCTGGAGGCATCAGGAGATAGGTCCATGTGGTCATAAAGAGATGGACATGGTCAGCAACAAGACTCAGGTAGGCTGTGGTGTTTAAGCCAGGCTCGGGTGGTAACTAGGGGGTCCAAAGTGGGACCAGAACATCCCACCACCACCACCAACATTACACCAGCAGCCTGAAGAGTTTATATAAGGCAGGATGGATCCATGCGATCATGTCGGTGACACCAAATTCTAACCCGACCATTTGAATGTTGAAGCTGAAATCCAGACTCAGACCAGGATAGGTTTTTCAGTCTCTTCTGGTCCAGTTCTGGTCATCCCGTGTGAACTGCAGGATCAGTTTCCTGTTCTGACAGGAGAGACACCTGGTGTGGTCTTCTGCTGCTGGAGGCCATCTAGAGCAGCTGGGTTCTGAGATGCTGTTCTGTAGACCTTGGTAGCAACCAGTGGTCATTTGAGCTGCTGGAGCCAGTCTGATGATTCTCCTCTGATCTCTGACATCACAGCTGTCACGGTCAGATGGTTGTAGGTGAAAATCGTAGCAGATCAGCAGTTTCTGATACAGTTCTACTAAATTTCTAAAAAAGAATGTATATTCTTCTCCAGCATGCCATCTTCACCGTGTCTAAATAAATGCATTGATTTGCTGCCACAAGCGTGGATAATTACATTGTGTTGACAAGGAAGCAACGCATTTACCTAATCAAGTGAGGTCCTTATTCTATTGTGCATGTTGATATGTTTCATCCATAATGAGCTTGAATAACTACCGGTATTTTGATTAACCAAAATACTAATTTACTCAACTCATGTGCTAAATAAATTTCTAATATTATTGGGGGAAAAATGCATCACAGTTAGTGGAGTAATAGTAGATTAGTGTATTTAACACACTCTGAGCACTACCTCGCCCCCTAAATTAGAATATGTTGCATTGGAATGGAGCACCCAAAGAGAGGACAAAGGAAAAAAGGAGGAACTTTGAGTCCTTATGTCGCATTCGGAACTGCTACAATCAGTGTAAGAAGTGTTGTTTGTTGTGAGACGAACTCATTTTTCCACAATTCCGGTGAATAGCTGCGTACACGACTGCACCGAAGGATCAAACAATGGTGTACCTGTACGCCGAGCACTCTCTTGTCCTGTGGGTGCCTCATTAGTGGCTTGAATCATTGCCGGAGCACAAATCGAATGCATGCAAATGATGTGACGGAAGGCGTCTCCCCCAGGTGACATACACAGAGCACGCTGTCAGGGACTGCCATTGCAGGACTCGTGCTTGTGTCAGTGCCTCGGCATTTATCACAGGAACTCCCACGAGGCGCCTGATGCTTCATGCATCCCGAGTCTAAAAGCTCAAACCACAAAAGGGAACACAGCAGAGCGCGGAACTTCGCCCAGTGGCTTCATGCACATGTCAGAAAGTGAGAGCAGCAAGAGGAAAGTATTTCAGGGGCTTGGATTTTCTGGCAGTGGCTGAATGAGCAATTCAAGGTACACTTAAGGAGTCTATTGAATAAAACCGAGCTTGCTGAGAGGGCAAAGTGACTGCTTTAACGCTGAATAGGGTTTATTCAGTTTGAATCAACTGCTTTCACCTCTGAAATCCAAAGAGATCAGGTTTGATTAGCTGTGGGAAATCATTATTGATTTTTGCTTGTGAGAGCACAAAGTCATTTGGTGAGTGCAACATGGAGAGTACTGTACATATGAAGATGTGGGATTAGTCTCAGCTCTGTGTTCGATTTACTTTCTAATGGCATCTATTCTCCATTTGGTTGTCAGCCCAAACATCATCAGCTGTATTATTTTTTTCCCCACATAGCTGAGCTTTTCCAGACCGTGGCCAGAGGTGGACATGTGACTGGGCTTCCTGCAGACCAGAGATCAGGATCACGGCCAGCGCATTCATCTGAGTGGAAGATGATTGATGTAGCTCAAATGACTGGGCAATGCCAGTTACCCAGGCGGCATTGCCTTGTGATGCAATCACTTGTGAAGGCTGGAACGAACATACTGGACAGCCAAACACACAAATTCCGATATAAAGCACGATGTTTACTGTAGTTATTATTAAAAGTATTATTGAGGAGGCTTTAAAATTTGACTAAGGAACTCCTTAAGAAAAATCCAGCAGCAGTGCTGGATTTTCCAGCAGAGGATTCCTCATCTTACTTTCTGTTGGAAAAGCTACGTAACAGGCTGATTATGGTCCGCGGGATAAGAACTAAAAACATACAGCATCCAAGTCGTTTTTATTGTTAAGAGAGGAGACTGGATTGTATTTTACGTGTGGCCTGTTGTGTCTCAGTCAAATGCAATTGATGCTGTCAGTGTAATAAATACTCGTTAAATCAAACCTTGTATTTTAGCAGTTCTATCAGGTAAATGCACACTCACAGCCTTTGATTACAACAGCAAATAGAATTTAATAAGCAAGCTGAGCAAAAAAGTCTAATTTCAAACACCATCGCCGGCTAAAAAGTTTGCCAACTTACAAAAATTTGCCTGCATTGTAAAGCTTTTTGCTAAATCAGAAGATCCACTTTACAATCATTCACACACGCTGGTGATGACGAGCTACATTGGAGCCACAGCTGCCCTGGGGCTCACTGACAGAAGCAAGGCTGCCACACAATCAGCGTCACAGGTCACACCACCACTAGCAGGTACGGAGGGTGAAGTGACTTGCCCAAGGACACAACTGTCACGGACGGAGCCTGTGTTCGATGTGGCAACCCACCGATAACAAGGCAAACTCATAACCAATGAGCAACCGGGTAATGGAGCCAGCTGATGGTTTTTAGATCCATGTTTGCCTCGTTGAATTTACTTTAATTTCTCATTTTGTACAGATTTCAAGTTACACTACACACTCTAAAAAGTGTATTTCAGCAGTATTTGAAGTTACGTAAAGTTCTGAGTGAGTTTCATTAAGATTTCTGCTTTAGTGGAGCCAGTCTACATTTGTGGAGTATATCAACTTGTTATTACGTGTTGTTCCCTCAGTACACATGTAACCTGCTATTCTCATTAGAGTCAACCTGCATCAATTAGGTTTCTCGTGACGCAGTGCGTCTGATATCATGACGTCTCCGCCTTCTCCAGAATTTTCTATCTGCGGTTGAGAACAACAATTTGAGAGGAACTTGGCAGCAGGCAGGACCTCGTGAACAATTTGCTCAATAAGGTAACGAAGATATTACTTTTTCCATGGTCCTTGAAGGTAAGTCAAATGTAGAACACATTTTAATATATTAGATATAAAAATATTCCAACTGTATTGTTAAGTTTGTTAAGTGTTTAGTAAACTGACCTGACCAAACCGCTATCATTCAGCCCTGCTAACATTAGCGAAATGTCAGACCTGTTGGTAGTTTGTGCTTGGACATGTAGGTTAAGTTAGTAGTTTGCCGGCGGTACTCTCTTGTTTTAATATCGTAACGCTAGCTTAAAGTTGTGTATTCATGCAGTGTGTCGGTGTTGGCTTACTGTTAGTTATTCATTAGCATTAGCATATTATAGCGGCAAGCTGGGCCGCGGTTCTCTTAAGACTACGTTACTTCGGGCGCGCGCATTTATACACGAGTGGTTGTTCGCAGTATGCCTGTCGGCGCGAATAGTTCATGCGGTCACGGCCACGGGTGATGTAGGAGGTAAAGTTTAGCTGTGGTGGCTCCAGGAAGCATGCATTTACTGCCGCTTGCATTGCTTTCAATGTACATGACGTTAAGAAGGCGAGGAGAAAGGGTGCGTGCAGCGCTCGTACACGCACGGATCAGCCGTGTGAGAGGGAGATGGTGTGCGGCAGAAAATCTAAATTAGAAATCATAGAAGAAAGTATTACGCTATTGAACACAGAAAATACAGCCATCAGATTTCTTGTAGACCTAGCACACTTCTGGTCTGTGTCTGAATACATATATAAGTACATAATCAGGGGTGTCAAATATGCGGCCCGCAGGCCGGATCCGGCCCGCAAGTGGGTTAAGTCCGGCCCGCGAGATGGTTGTGTAAACTTTATTTTCATACCTTNTTTACAATGTAGAGTGAAAATAAACTTATCTTTGTGAGCAAGTTTTCTCTGTAATGAGTATAAATAAAACAAAGCTGCGCTCAAGGCTCACACAAGAACTTGAATCACATCCTGAAGTTGGTGCCACTCAGGATGTGATTCCTGATACTGATGTGCTGGTGAAAGCTAAAAGATGTAAAGTAAAATGAGTCAAATATACTTTAAGTGCTGCATGAATCTGATCTAGCCATGTGATCTGTAAGCTCTTTGAATCACTAAGAGATGTTTTTTTTTATTTATTGATTTTGTTTTTCCAAATTTTCAAGTATACTTCAGGTGTTGTACAATTTTGGATACACTGTCCTCAGGCTCCAGCCTTGTTTTATATTGATTGTATTAAAACAAAGAAAAAACAATCTGAAGTTGTTTTTAATTTACCGGGCCGGCCCACTTGGGACTAGATTTCCCTCAATGTGGCCCCTGAGCTAAAATGAGTGTGACACCCCTGACATAGATGCAGATGAACACTGTAAACATAATGAAAGATCGACAGACTAACTGAAACATGTCTTTAATCTTTAGGACTTTGGGTAGCACTTCCTTTCCTTACTGTCAACCTCTCCAGAGGGGTGTCTGCTGATGGCAGAAAGATTACATCACCTCTGATTGGAACCCTGGACAGTGCCACAACCTTTGGCTTGGTGTCCAATGTGATGCCCCATCGCCACCTTCTGACCTAACTTCTTCTCAGCTCTGTGACTACTTCAAGAGGGGCATTCCTGTGTGGAGGCGTGCCAGGCAGCTCGTTTTATCTGTGAACTTGCGTACTTTCACTTCATCAACAGCAAAGGTATGCAAGTTCAAAATAGTGATGTCTCGTTTAAACTTAATTCAGTTTTACACTGAACAGGAATCTGCTTTATATATAAAACAATTAAAAAAAATGTACCTATGGGCATTTGGGTTTTGTTTTTAAACTTTTGTTTTGAACTTATCCCTTTAAAATCTAATTAGAGAGGGCTGGCTACATTTGATGAATACATTTTGTGTTTAAATGATTCGCTTTGTGTTGGGCAATGTGGCAAAAAGCCGAGATGAGATCTAGTCTCATATCACCATATTGATATATTGTAATATTGTCCAACTTTAAATGATTCGCTTTGTGTTGGGCAATGTGGCAAAAAGCCGAGATGAGATCTAGTCTCATATCACCATATTGATATATTGTAATATTGTCCAACTCTCCCTCTGTGTTTTTCTCAAATTATTTATATACACCCAGTAAAGCATGTCTCTTTGTTTCTCCAGTGCTATGCTTCATGTGGAGATGCAAGGACTGTGGGACAACATTAACAAAAAGATCTGAATTGCTCAAACACTACAAACTGATTCATAGGCATTACGGACGAGGCTGTTCACATTGATGTTCTTAACAAGGACATCTCAAATGCACTGAGACAGAAGTCTCCAGATATGGACAATGTGTGCTTGGCTAAAAGTGTAGCATATAATGGACTAATCGACAAGTGTGGGATGATCTTAATCCACGGCTCACTGGGAGGACTGCCAGAGTTTGGTGAAATCATCCAAATGGTGATATTGCAGGACAAACTAATCTTCATTCTGAAGAAGCTTAGCAGATGGTATATGGAACACTACAGAGCTTATGATCTCAAAACTTCACCAAGCAAAGAAGTGGAACTTGTTGAGCCACAAGAACTGTATGATACCTACCCACTGGCAGACTACAAAATTAGAGGGATGCGTCTTGTCACCTTGAAAAGATATGTCCATGTTTAAAGGGTGAGGCCTCAAAATATGATAAAGTATTTTCTTAAGTGGGAAAACAAAACCCAGACCAATACAATACTAATGTGTTCTCAGAACATATTTATTTTATACTGCAAGCCAAAGTGGTGTGATGATGTCATTGGCTATTCATCAGTTATGTCATTTTTTTAATGCAGGTTGCTAGATTCCAGTCAGTGAATGCTAATCCTATGCTCTCCCCCCTTCTGCTTCTCTTCTTTTTCTTCTTTCCTCTCCTTGTTGTCTCCTACATTCTCCTCACCTCCTCTCCTTCTCTCTTCTCTTCAATGTCTCCCATATTCTCGCCATCTCT
>SSNQ01033624.1:0-18585 GCA_006942095.1 Nothobranchius kuhntae | reverse complement strand
TACCAGTGAGGTGTAATCATCTGGCAACCAGAAGCGTCCTCCATCCTCCTTATGAAGGCGGCTCGCTAGTCAGCTGATGGGTCGCAGCTGCTGCTCTCTCTCCTGAAACCAGAGAAGCTCAAAACACAGGTGAGATAATGTGTGTGGAGAGTGCTCACCTCCCGGCTCACAACAGAATTTCCATCTTTCAGTTCTACTGAATGGGAGAGAGAGGATTGAGAATTCCCAAGAAAGAGTAAAACTGATTTTATGTTCCATTTTCTTACACTTTATACCTTTAATACCTGTTGTTTGCCTAATTTCTGCTGCTAGTGGTTCGACAAAGATAGCAAACAGTGAGGGGGAGAGTGGGCATCCCTGCCTGGTGCCCCTCTGAAGACAGAAGCTAGCTGATATTTGGTCGTTTGTCCTGACACGTGCTGTTGGTGAATTGTATAATGTTTGTAGCCAGTTTATGAAGAAGTTCCCAAAACCAAATTTATGTAAAGTTGCAAATAAGAACTTCCAGTTAACTCTATCAAAAGCCTTTTCTGCATCTAGAGATAATATACTAGTTTCTATGTTTCAGGGTCTTTGCCTGGTTTTAACAAGAGACTAATATTGGCTGAATTCATGTTTGGCTGTAATCTGCCGCTCTCTTCGATTTCCCTAACCATTCTGAAGAATGTTGGAGCCGGAATGATCCAGAATTCTTTGAAGAACTCTGCTGGAAACCCGTCTGGACCTGGAGCTTTCCTATTAGTCATGGATTTAAGGGCTTCCTGGAGCTCAGCTGATGTTAGTGGCAAGTCCAGGACTGTAGGTTGGCTGTCTGATAATTTTATTTATTTATTTATTTATTTTTAGGAAGAGGGGCAATACATATTAATGAACATTTCAATAAATGTAAATATGCCAGATTATAGCCTTGGGCTAATTTCCATCTGCAGACCCTCCGGCAGGTTGATGTTAGACACAAAGTAGTGGAAACATACAGAGATAGTATTTACAAGTCACGTGACAGAGACAAAAACAGTCATCCCATTATACTAACACAAACAAATGTCAAGGAAAGTGGACACAGAGGACAGCATAGATAACAATAACGGAAACACATCAATTATATTGCTCAAACCCCGATACTGCATATGCCCTGACTGTCGTGAGATTACATTCACCCATTACACTAGCAGTTGTTTCCCTTTTAATAATGTACCAACTCTTTTCCCGGACAAATAAAAAATATAAGTATTAGACATGATCACATGTTTGTGCGTCCCTCAGCCGCCCTTTTAAGCGACTCTTAAAGATGTTTAGACTGGTACTTTCCCTCACAGATAGTGGAAGACTATTCCAGAAGGTATGACAGAGCAGTCTGTGAAAGGGTAGTCCACCTGAATGTCAGTTCACAGTCACCTCTAGCAGTGGCTCGAGTCAGTCGAGACCTGGCAACACTGCTAGACTTTTGTTTAATAAAATCACTCATTGGTGGTGGTGCCAGACCATGTTTAACTTTATATATTAAACAGGCAGATTTACAGTTTTAGTCCATTGCTTGAACACACTTTGCAAAACTTGGCTCATGGTGCCAAAACTCCACACACAAGGAAGTACGGAAGAACACTGGGAAATAAACCATTCACATCTATGCCAGATACAAACTCTGCCATCAAAACTGAACAATCCTTTGTCAAAACCTCACTTTGATGACTAAATGATGCCCACTTCCACATGTCAATACACTCTCATATCTGCGGCAACACACTAATCTACTTTAAATAAAACACTGCAGTCTTTCACTTGTACTGTATTTATTCAGTTACAATTCCAGATGTTTCTCATAATTCCAAAAATAAAATACTGAAATCAACATTACTGCAATTACAATACACTACAATTACAGTAGTGAAATTCATATGACAGGAAATTCAGTTACTGTAAAGCAAAAATAAAACAAACTGAACTTCACACAAAAGAAGTTACATGTATGGATCCTGCCGTCTGTCGGGGTCGGGCCACAGGACCTCGTCCACATCGCAAGCAATATCTTCTCCAGCTAAACATCGGGGAAAAAATCCCCTTGTGTGTCTAATCCATCCCTGAATTGACCTGATTTCAATATCTCCGCAGGCCTGTTCCATTGCTTGTGAAAGTGGCATTCGGGCGTGGGGTTGGCGGTCATATACGCGCCATCTCCATGCTGAAAAGAACTCCTCTATAGGATTCAAAAATGGGGAGTAAGGGGCAAGTACACCACTTCAAATTCTTCATGATGAGTAAACCAGTCTTGGACCGGAGCAGCCCGGTGGAAACTAACATTATCCCACACAACAACAAACCTGGGCTGCTCTGGTCTATTCTGTATGATGATGTCATGTAGACCATCAAGAAATGTGAGTATTTCCTGTGAATTGTAGGGCCCCAATTGGCATGATGGTGAGGCAGCACACAATGTAATATTTCCTCCACGTTGCCCAGGGACGTGCACAATTGCCCTTCGGCCAATAAGATTACACCCCCGTCGTCTGTTTTTGTCAGATTGAATCCAGCCTCATCGATGTAAATACACTCATGAGGCTGAGCAGCTCCATCCATGGCGAGCATTCTCTGCAAGAAAAAGTACATATTACTGTACTGTACAGTACTGTATGGATGGCATTAGTCAAAGTACACAACTACACTGAATTGAACCACCTCATCACACAGGGGCCGGTTTAGCTTTCTGAATATACAGTGTCAATGTGGTACTGATCCAATGGTACAGACTCAGCTATTTGACTGCTCCTCTTTTGTATTGTAAATGTAGAGGACTGAAACACTTACCTGTACGTATTCACGTCGAAGTTCCTTCACTCTGGCATTGTTCCTTTGAAATGGAACCCTGTACAGTTGTTTCATTGTAATATGGTGCTTTGTCAAGATGCGTCTAATGGTGGTAATGCATACTGTATTTATATTGCCAAAACTCTGTCTATCTGCAATTATGTAACTCTGTAGCTGGTGGAGACGGATCGCATTATTTGCCCTGACCATGTCCACTAATGCAAGTTCTTGTTGTTCAGTAAATAGGCATTTACGTCCACCGCCAGTAGGTCTTCTGATCATTCTGTAGAAAACAATGCAACCAGTATTTGGAATCGTTTTGTTCTATTTTCAGTACTATACAAACTGTATTTTACTGTATTTACTGTACTTGTAGTACAGTACTGTAAAACATCTCAAGACATGATTATATGTGTCACAACACAAGGAGCCACCCTTCAGTACAGTACTGGTGTAACAGTACATGTACGTTACATATACATGTAAGATGAGACAGTACTGTAAATATTCAAGCTACATTACTGTAGTAGAGGAATTGAAGACATACCTGTTTTCCTGTCTGAATGTCCTTATGATGGATGCGACCGTGAAACGGCTAAAATTGGGGTGGACTCTCTGTCCAGCTTCCCTCATGGTCAGACCATGGTTTATGACATGGTCCACCACAGTTGCCCTAATGTCATCAGAAATTATGGTCCTTGCACGGCCTCTTCGTCCACGTCCTCCTCTTGCTCTGCCTCTAGCTCTCCCCCCCTCCATGCTGGCAAGTTCTCCAAAATGGCTTAGCTAAGGCCTTTTTGTAGCTGACTGATAGGTGTTCAGTTTTGTTAGTAGTTTTTTTCAGGTGTGTGTCTAATTGTTTTCAATGACAGACTGTGTTTTGTATTTTGAATAGCTGTGTTTTCCCAATGGTACTGCGAGATTTAATTTTTGAACAAAGTGTCTTATGAATGAAATAGTGTGTTGTGAGCAGGAGCAAGTGTGTTGTAGAAAGGAGCTAGTGTTTGCAGAATTGCAACCAAAGTGCAAAGCAGCACTTTTGTCTAAGGTATGGTTACACTTTGTTTAAGGCAGAGCCACAGCAACTTCAAGTTGGGTTCCTTTGGTTTTAGCATCTGTCAGTCGTGTTTAAGCAAATGGCTAAAACTGTAAATAATTTAAAATTAGTAAAATTTAAAAACGTGTATTTATCTAAAATTTGACAATGGTGATATGAGAGAGGTTTTTTTTATCTAATATTTTCAATGCTCTTTTGTAGCATACTTCAATTGGCCCAATAGCAGCCGAGCTCGTATAGGACCAACTGGTAATACAATATTCAATATGAGCCAGTATCATAGAATGCAGGAATGTAATCGCTGCTGTGTCTGTTAATGACGTACGGATATATCTAAAGTTCCATATATTAACATTAACAGTTTTCACTACTTTACTAATATGTTTTTTAAAAGTTAATTTAGAGTGTTATCCTGTCAAGGAACTCATTGATCTCGTTATCTGATGGGTTTATCTGTGGTGAGTACAAAGTTTGGTAAAAGTCTCTGAAGGTGTTGTTTATTCTTTCAGGATCATAAACTATATTCCCGGTTGAGTCTTTAACAGCAGATATGGTAGTTTTCTCTTTATATATTTTTAATTGGCTAGCTAAGAATTTACCTGATTTATTACTATGTTCAAAGTTTTCTATTCGTAGTCTTTGTGCTAAAAATTGTGTCTTTTTGTCAATAATTCCAAGAAGTTCTAATTTAGCTTTACGTAATTTGCTCAGTAACTCTTCTTCTGTGGATGCCTCTAAAGACTTAATGATTTCTTCTAACTCCTGAATACATTTGTTTTCTGTTTTTTCTTATGTGATGAGAAAGAGATTATTTTACCTCTCATCACTGCCTTTCCTGCCTCCCAGAGAACAGATGCTGATGTTCCAGGCAGGTCATTATGTTCTAAATATAAAGCCCACTCCTTTTTGAAAAAATCTATAAAACCTTCGTCTTTAAGCAGTGATGTATTAAACCTCCAGTTTTTGCTTGGTGGGATTGTCTTCTTGTTTACCAGAGTTAAAGAAAGCAGAGCATGGTCGCTGACAACTATGGGGTGTATCTCAGTGTCTGAAATGTCAGCCAACAATGAGCTGCTGACCAGAAAATAATCCAAACGTGAATGAGAGTGATGGACGTGTGAGAAAAAGTATACTCTCTACGGTCAGGATGAAGAGATCGCCATGCATCACAAAGCCCATAATCACCCATGTACTGTTTACCTATGTTAGTGGCTTGCCAATTGCGCTGAGTCCCAGCTGTACTGAGCCTGTCTGTTAAGGAATTCATCCAAAAATTAAAATCGCCTCCAAATATAAGTGGACAGTCCAAGTGTTCGGAGAGTACAGAGAAAAAATTATGAAAGAATGAAGGGTTATCAATATTTGGACAGTATATGCTGATGATACATAAGCTTTGGTTCTGTACAGATATTTTTAACATTATAAATCTACCCTCTGGATCAGAGACTGTGTCCAATACTGTGAAACTGATGTTTTTGTGTATTAAAATAGCTACACCTCTTTGCCTAGAGTTATAGCAGGCAGAGAACATGCTGGGAAACTCAGGTGTCTTAAGTTCATCTGCGAATGTGGCAGATCTATGAGTCTCTTGTAACAATATTACGTCTGCTTGCACTCTCTTTAACTGATCAAAAATCTTTAATCTTTTCTCTATGGAGCCAGCTCCATGTACGTTCCATGAGACAAATCTTAGTGCACCCATAGATGTGTGTGTGAGTAGCTATAATATGATGCCTTCATGTGAATAAGATGGAATAAGTATCTAAATGTATAAAATAGTATGTTAATAAATAACACAAAATAAATTAGAATAATAATAATATAGATCCAACAGTGTTTGTGGTTGTATTAATTGACGCATAAATTGTGATACTGCGCTGTAGATGTTATATGTGTGTGTGTGTGTGTGTGTGTGTGTGTGTGTGTGTGTGTGTGTGTGTGTGTGTGTGTGTGTGTGTGTGTGTGTGTGTGTGTGTGTGTGTGTGTGTGTGTTTGTGTGTGTGTGTGTGTGTGTGTGTGTGTGTGTGTGTGTGTGTGTGTGTGTGTGTGTGTGTGTGTGTGTATGTGTGTGTCGAGTCTGAAGCTGTGGTTGTGCCGTACAGGTGTAAAGGTGCAGAAGCAGGTAAAGAGGAAAGTAAAATACAGATACAGGTTAAAAAGGAAGAAAGAACTAAAAAGAAAAGGTGGTAGGGGTGTGAAGCGGTGATGAACAGGTGATCTCATCATCTAGAACACAGATCTAGCTTAACCACCAGCCCTCTTCCCATCCTGGATAAACTTTTTGCGCAGCGGGAAGAGGACTCGGCGCCGATCCAGGATTTCCTTAGAAAACTGGTCATTCACGCTGAAGTATTTTCCTTTGAGCTCTCTTCCGTGACTTTTAACTCATTCACTGCCATTGACGACTAAAGTCGTCATTTTAGATCCAACCGTTCACTGCCAATGACGACTAAAGTCGTCATTTGCATTTTTTTACTGTTTGAGCATTGGAACGAGCCCCCGCGCTGAGAGAACAAACATCTCAGCCCTGAAGCCGATCTTCATCCTCATACGTCACAGATCACATGATCAGGAACCAGACCATCCATGTGTTTGGAGATCGTTTTGGGCCGTTCCTGTAAAAAAAGTGAGGCGCGAACCGGAAAAGCGTCTGCCGATCACAATTCGACAACGGATTATGAAAGAACGGATAACGCTCGAAACACACGGCTTCTTCCTGATGTAAGAGGTGAGTCTCCTCTTTGTTTTGGTTGTTTTGGCATCGACATCATGCTAGCGCGCAACGTTCTGTGACTCTTAAAAAAACTGTAAAAACGGTGAGAAACGCTGGCAGCGAAGGCCGTTAGCGATCAGGAAACGGCTGGCGGTGAATGAGTTAACAAGATTCTTCTGCTTAAGATGTTCAAATTTAGCCACGATGGGATGAGGTCTTCTGCTGTCCACTGTTCTGTTCTGTTCTAAACCAAATCTCCTGACATCCCTGCTGTGTGAAATTAGCATGTTCTCCCTTTGCATGTGTGGGATTTCTATGGGTACTCCGGTTTCCTCCCACAGAACAACTGGTGTAACTGGTTGACTGTGGTAGACTGGTTGGACTGGAGACTTGTCCAGTGTGTCCCACGCCTCTCACTGGACGACTGCTGAACATAGACAGCATCTCCTTAGAAGACTGAGTGTGAAGCAATAGCTCCATGGTATAAATGATCTAGTGCAATCTCCAGCAACATCAGCACAACAGATGGACCTGATGTTGTCAATGCTGGTGCAGTGTTCACAAAAGCTTTAGAGCCACGCCTGCCACACTGCCATACATTTGCTGACAGCTTCTGGTGCACAGCTCAATAAAAATGCTCATAAAAAGTGCTCCTGCAGGCAGCTGCAGAGACCAGAGAGGATCTCTGGTGGATCACTGAACAAAATCTCCATGTCACTGACTCAACAGACATTCTCCAGTTTGTGGTTTGTGGTTTGTGGTTTTCAGCAAGTTTTATTTGATTTTGGCAATTTTTAAACACGTTGGTTAGTTGTGAGTTTTTGGTCAGACATTAGAACACGTCAGGATTGTCTGTCTCTGTGTGTGTGTGTGTTTGTTTGTTTGTTTGTTTGTTTGTTTGTTTGTTTGTTTGTTTGTTTGTTTGTTTGTTTGTGTGTGTGTGTGTGTGTGTGTGTTTGTGTGTGTGCTCTGTCTTCTCGATCCCCAGTGAGTCGTGGAGGATGGCTGCTTATACTGAGCCAGGATCCTCTGGAGGTTTCTTCCTGTTAAAATGGAGTTTTCCTCTCCACTGTCGCTGCTTGCTTGCTTATTATGAGGATTGCTGTAAAGACTGACACTAGTCAGTGACTCAATGCAACGTACTGGGTTCCTTGTATAGGAAACCTTTTACTGACTGAACTGAACTCAGTACACTGATTATTATTCTCAATAAGAATGTTGACATTGTAAAGTGCATTGAGACGCCGCTTGTCATGATTTTGGTGCTTTGTGAAAAATTGAATGATGTAAAATAAAGAGTCTAGTAATAACCAAACATTTAGAGCTCAGTCGATAATTAACTTATTTTTCAGTCTGAAAGGTTACAACCCTGGGTATGGGTAAAACTGAACAGGCTCTGTGTGGAACGCCTGCAACTGTAAGGCCAGCATAAAGCTACAATCATCTTCGAATGAATAAAAAAGCGTCCTTTAGTCTAAACAATGACAACATCAATTAGTCTAACTTCAAGTTTATGGATCTGTAAACAGAAACACGAGGACAGTAGGTGGAAACTCAACTTTAAAGTTGCATCCTGATTGATGGCATTTTCCTATTTAGGAACCATCCCACATACCCACACATTAGCTTCATAGCCTGGCCAGCCAGCTCCATGCGTCCTTATGGGAAGAAAAGGGTCTGGGACCTCTTCGATTCAAATAACTCTACTCCCTGAGGATTCTCACAGAGCCAATCGGCGCTGAGTAGCATGCGCCACACACCTAGCCACTCAGTGTCATGGTCCGTGGTGAGCTGCCTGCCTGTAACCTGGTTTTTCTACTGAGCTTGTTTCCACAGGTGGGCGTGTCTGAGAGCTCCCAGCTGAAGCTGATCTCATCATCAAGGCCAGGGGATTTAAGGAGCAGTGTGACTCTTCACCACGCCAGATGATTTACTCAGTTTGGGTAGCTCTAGCCACTAACCAGACCTAGACATTTTGTATTTTTGTTCGTGATAACCTGTCGTCTGAAAACCCCTTTATGCCCTCTCCTGCTCTTTCCCAGGTTCCTCTTAAAGTCCTCAGCCTCTCCAGAACAAACCCGGATCACAATCTACCTGACACACTGCTCCATCCTCTGACCGCCCGCTCTCAGCCGCTCACCTATCACATCCATTTCGGCTCCTACACCTCTGGACAAACCAACCACCTTTTCTTGGATATCCTCAGCTCACCCGGACCCGACAACCCTCCCGGTGCATTTAGTGCTGCCAAGAAACAGTAAGACCAGTCTCCAGTTTAATTTCCATCTGTTTCCATTAGTTATTCACTCTGTCTCCCTCCTTAGAAACCTCCTCCTGGAGTCCTGCATCTTGTCGAGTCCCGAACCTCCGTTGCTCGTTATTTCCAAAAATAAAACCTTTTACTTACCATCCTGCTCTCCGTGTGTGATTCTGCATGTCGTGGATCAAGAAACTGCCTCCCGCCATGACACTCAGCATCTCACACACAACGAAGACTGAAGCAGAGTTCGCTGCGGCTCTTTCCTCTGCTCTACCTGACTTGGACACGTCTTTAAAACCACAAGAAGAAGCCCTAAAAGCCTTTCTTCTAATGAAAGAGGTTAGCGCCGTCGCCAGACACCATTTTTACCTAACGCTAAACTACAGCATCATGCGATACAGTCGTCATTTCTACCTTATTTCTGATTGGTTCATGTTGAGCTGGCTAGTCCCGCCCCTCGTGGTGCTCTCTGCCTCTGAGAATCATCCTCTGTGTAGAGTTGACAGAGGACGAGTCTGGCAGGCTGAGCTGCTGACTTCATGCAACTCAATTTTGTTATCCTTGGTAAATTTAGTTAGAAAAGTTGTTTTAACATGTTTAAATTTCTGGAAAAAAAGAGGATTGAAAATAAAACAAAAAAGTTATTTGGTAATGCTTCCTTTTACAGTCCCCTAATTACTAAGTACTTACATAGTAATTATATAGTAAGTTAACATGTATTATTGTGTAATTAAAGTGTATAATTGTAATAAGTAATTATTGTGTAAAGCAGTATTTACTAGGAATGATTAATAAAATAAGAACTAGAATTGAACATTAGTTACATGGTAGTAACTGTTTAAGAACTCAGAAACAATAATACACTTTCACTTACTATGTAATTACCATGTAAGTACTTGGTAATTAGGGGACTGTAAAAGGAAGCGTTGCCAGTTATTCATTTATTCATTAAACATACAGACACTCTGACTACATTAAAATCAGAAATATTAGAGTTAAATTAGCTTTTTGTCCAGTAAATCCATCAGTCTGTAATGCAAGGGGCTTTTTCTCTTCATAGTAACAGTTAGAAGGGAATGAGTGGATTCTTTCTACCTTCTCAGGCTCTTAAGCACATATCCATATTCTAACTGCTGCGCCACCAGATCATTTCCCTTTCCTGGTAAAAGGTTTGCCTCCATGATTATTAAAACTCTCCCAAAAGCAGTGCTCACAACTCAAAATGAGAGAATTAACAAGCAATTATTGTGTCAGACAGTCAGAAGAAAGGACTTCATCATACTAAAGGCTTTGTGACAGGTGCATTGTGGGAGAAGTGATTCCTATATAGGGGGCAAGTGAAGTGTCATTACCTGTCTGTTTCTTATGACACTTGGCTGGGTGCCATCTGGTTTGTTATAAGAGTTTTGAATTAGCCTTGCTGCTGCAGGCAGAGGGGTGGGGGTGGACAGGCAGGGGTTAATCTTTTCCTCAACATCTCAGGAGCAGCAAGCAGGGTGTGAGATTTGTGAAGTTGAGCATCACAACTGCCTGCACTAAAACCATTTCTGTTCTTTTTCTGTTTATTCAAAGATGTCAAACACGTGGGTAATGGAGGAGAAAGACTGGCCAGTTATGTCGGAGAGATGCTAGGAAAGGTTGAAACCAGGAGAGAATAGCATCCATGGGATTTATTATAAAGAGAATATTTTAAAAATAATTTTTATTTACTATGTAATCAAAATGATCTGTTCTGTTCTGTTGTGTGATCTAAAATTAGAATTTCTAACCCCAAAAGTACAGAAACACATAAATAATCTCCACCTGTCATTTCCAGAGGATCTACGAGGCAAAAGGCAGCCAGGTGCTGCAAGTACAATTTATTTGATTAACCAAATTGCAGACTTCGGTCTGCAGTTGGAAACACTGCTGCCTTGGAGCGAGAAGGTTGCAGGTTCAAATCCCATCTGTGGTCTTTCTGAATGCCGGGAATTGCCTTTTTTCTAAATCAATATCAGTTATACGGATGTTGTCTGACTCTTAAGCCTAATTCATACGTCTCCATCCATTGCAGAGACACAAAACACCCTTTTGCGTCGATGCAAGAGCTCTCTGATGGGATCAACGATAGCCAACAATTCCCAGCTGAGAAGTCCGAGAGCAAAATTTCTCTGTCATTGCATGTGCGTCTCTCCCTCACAGAGAAGCTTTAATCCCCTTTACTGATATAAACTGATACCGATATATGCAGACTCCTCCTCTCAATGAAAAACTAAAACATTTTAGAAAGCTAAGATCACAAATCTCCTATCAGGCACGCTGACACTTTAAATGTTAAAAGTTCTGTATAGAGGAGAGTTTGCATCCAATGACCTCCTCAGCAGAGCGTACAACACGCTGCAGCCTCTTCATATCCCTGGTGGTGACTCCAGCGTACCACACGGTGATTGAAGTGGTGAGGATGGACTCGATGACTGCGGTGTAGAACTGCCTCATCGACGGTACTGGCAAATTGAATTTCATCATCTGCCTCAGGAGGTTCATCCTCTTCTGGGCCTCTTTTAAGATGGGGGTGATGGTGGGCTCCCACTTGAGGTCCTGGGTGATGGTGGTGCCCAGGAAGCAACATGAGTACACCATCATGATGGGAGTGTCAGACAGGGTTATGGAGGAAGTGGGGCTGTGTGCTTCCTAAAGTCTCCAACAACCTCCACTGTCTTCTGGGTGTTTAGCACCAGGTTGTTGTGACTGCACCAGGACACCAACCGTTCGACCTCCATTCTGTAGGCAGATTCATCCCCGTCAGACATGAGTCCTATGACAGTGGTGTCGTCTGCAAATTTGATTAGCTTGACAGACTCATGGTTGGAGGTGCAACCGTTGGTGTACATAGAGAAAAGCAGGGGGGAGAGAACACAGCTCTGAGGGGAACCGGTGCTGATGGTCTGCAGGTCAGAGAGATTCTTCCCCAGCCTCACTTGCTGCTTCCTGTTCATCAGGAAATCAGTGATCCACCTGCAGATCAGGTCAGGGACATACATCTGGGACAGTTTGTCTTGGAGGAGGACTGGGAGGATTGTGTTGAAGGTAGAGCTGAATTCCACAAACAGCATACTGCCATAGGTACCTGAGGACTCCTATGGCGCTTACACATTAGCGTCGGTTCGGTCCGATACGGCACCGGAATTCGGTTTCACACACTGGTCAGATTTGCGTTTTCGGTGCCGAGGCAACTCTTTGTCTCAGACCTCCTCCCCAGCGGTCAGACTGGGACCGAGGCAACACTACGGACTGATTAGCCGGCTGAAATTACGCCTACCAACTCCGATCTGTGAGAAAAATGAGCCAGCGGGCGGGTTCTTGCATGCTGGATGCTGTTGAGTAAACTTCTGTCTGTAGCACGGAGCTGCCGACCAACAAGTGAAGAGGTAAATGTGTAAAAGAACAACGTTTATTAATGCTGAAAGTTTTGTATCCTTATTTTACAAATCAGTAAATCAGAATCAGAATCAGAATCAGAATGAATTTTATTGCCAGCGCTCCTTTCAGAGCGTAGGAACTTGACTCCATAGTACAACCTGACCAAGGTTACACACACACACACACACACACATGTAGACAGGACAGATACAGGCAGACCATGGGAGCAGCCATGATGGCGCTCCTTTGTAGATGAGTAAGGGAATACATGAGGGGAGTTCAGGGAGGGAGAAAAAAAAGGCATTAACAGGGTTACACCAGCAGGGTGTAGCACTCCAATGCAAAAAAACACCCGATATGTAAGCAACAAACGTCACAGTTCACAACATGAGACCCGGTAGGTAGGGGGGAGGGGCTGGGATCCTGGTTCCTCAGCGGGGGCGGCCCGTTGTGGCGCTCAACCAGCTGGCTCTGCAGGTGGGAGGGAGGTCATGGGGAAGCACAGAGAGTAGTGAGTCCTTAGCTTGATGACCTCGGTGGAGACCTCAATCTGAAGGTGGGTGGATAGAGATTCACAGCATTTGTCTGCATTCCTTCCAGCGTGGGGGTTTTGCATGCAGCTCCAAGGCTGCTTATGGCGTCAGATTCGATAACAGAAACTTTGTTTGGGACAGACAGAGATAATTTTTCTTCTCTGCCTTAAGTCTGTATTGATCATTCAAGTCCTCCAGTGAAGCCAATTCAGTGATTAAACATCTCCACACCGTCCGGTGACCCTTTCCGAGATGGTATCAATCCTGCGCGCTAACACCGGTAACGCAGCTAAGACATTGTCCAGCTTGCGATTCACCTCGAGCAACGTCCCAGTCTGTGAGGTATCCACACAAACGGTGCCGTCCATGGTTGCGGGTCGCCCTCCAATCGCTCCCGTCATCCCAATTTTACGGAAAGCCAGATATCCTCCCACTCCAATCAGAAGAAATCCAACGATCATCAGGCCAAATATCCACATATCTTCGACGTCCTCAATGGACAGCTGAGAGAGACAGATGATATTCCACTTCTTCCAGGAATCGAACATATATCCCGCTGCGTGTGTCCCCTGAGGACAAGCGTGAGCCCCCTCCTCCGTCCTCATTGTAGAAAGGCTCACAGGCTTCCGTAGAAGGAAACATGATATCCAACATAGCATCGCCCAGAGACTTAGACCCGCTCCCATGCATTTTAGACCCAATTTTTATGGTTATATGTTATAAAACCGCCAGTATTTTTCAACAACTGGGCATTTTTTAATTCTGTTACAACATTTGAATGGGTATTTTCCAGAGCTTAATGGTAAAACACACACATTGTCACTTTAAGACACAATAACTTATTTTCAAGAGTGACCTGTTAAATGGTGGAATTGAGTCAATAAACCGTTTTATAGGGTTTAAAGAGTTTGATAACTAGGGATGTTTGACTTTGTTCTATCATTAATATCGGCTGATCTCAGCAATAAAGCCTTGCTGTAGTTCTTTTTTAAAACACAGAGCAGTTTTGTTTACCTGTTTTCCCGCTACGTTTCGTTTGCCAAAGAACTACAGCATGGAATTAGAGATACGACACAGCAAGAACACACCTAAGATGTTCAGTAAAGCCTTGTCTACTCAATACATTTAGAATGGTCTTCAGTAGGATGGTATGACCTGTAAGGCATTCTCTGGGGAACCAAAATTCACCAGGGAACCATTTTCAGGAACTAGAAGTGAGCCACATCAAAGCCAAGCTTCAGACGGCAGGTGTAGGTGTCCTATTACCTGATATGTGGACATCTTGTCTCAGATTGGATAACAACACCACGACTCTACCACTGACTTGCAATGAGGATCTTTTATAGGGATGGGTACCATATTTGATTCTTTTTAAGGCACGGACTGAATTCCATGGTACCAACTAAGGACCGATTCACGTGATATGAAACGGTGCCTTGTTTCAGGACTATAGAGTTCAGTACCTGATTTCCCAAGATAGACAGCAGAGCCGTAAACAGGGGTGGACTGGCCTATCTGGCATTCTGGCACTGTCCCGGATAGCCGCTTGCTCAGCTCGGGCTGACGCAACACCTGCTCTCAAATTTGGGGGAACAGAGACAACTCCGCTTGCAGCAACCGCCCCCTGCACGTTCTGACATTCGGCGGCATAGAGTCGACTCTGCGAGCAGCTGGACTGGATTAGTGAGTTAACAGTGTGCTCATACGTTTTTTTTGTAATTGAGTGAATTTAAATAGAGTTAGTAGAGAACTATGATGATATAATGTTGAGTTATTCATCATTAAAAAACATACAGCCACCTTTTGGCTTTAGGAGTTGTCTTGCTTTGCAGTTATTTAAAATAGAAAGTTAAGATGAGATTACTTTATTGTCTTGTTTATTTGATCATATTCCTGGTAAAAAATCTGTATATTATCCAAATAACTGCTACACTGAACAAGGCTATTCTCAGGAGAGTCCAAGAACTTTTTTGCCATTGTGGTGGACTTATATCACATTGCAAACAGCGCATAGCTGGAGAGATGAACTGAGCTTAATTAGAAATACAATAACCTGCTGGTGACAAAAGTTTGAGCCATCTTTCATTTGCAGTCAGGAGACATGGCGAATAAAAAGATCCCAGGGCTGACTCGGGGGTCTGCTCATAATTACTGCACAAGCCTTGAAGACAAAGCATCTGCTGGTGTACTTTGCTGTACTTGTAAAGACTCTGAGCTTCTCTCAGTTGTACATTTTTGTAAAAAATAACCCATATGGCCACAGAAAGGTCAAATTGGGCTTGGCCACCAACCAAACAAGTTTGGGTTAAAGGGATACTAAGCAATTTTGCATCCTTTTATCACCTCCTAGTGTCCATCTGTAGAAGCAAAACTATCTTCTCGCTGTGCGTTCATCTTTTTAACATCCTAATCTCCCAGCATTCCTAAGCGTCTAGAGTAGTGATTCAAAGTTGTAAATTGTCCCTTTAAACACGATAAAATACATAAGTGAACAAATGTGTCTGAGAGATGATATCTTTCTACAGGAAGAAGAATTCCTTGCATGATAACAGTCCTGCACATATAGGGCTCAAATGATGGCAACTGGAGTTCCTTGGTTTCTTGAAGACGTTCTGTTTCTCATCCAAGGAGCTTTGTCAGTTCTGACTGGAATATGGGAGAGTCAGGCTTATAAGCTGTAGCTATCTTCTGTTGTTTAACGAGCAGAAACTACCTGTGAATACCTCTCCCACTCCCCCGATGAGAAGTTGGCCTCTTTGCGTGGGAGATGTTGTATTGATCAGATGCACTTTTGCCATACTTTTGAGTGACACCACCACGTATGACCCGACAAGTGGATACAAGAAGAGGATCAGCGACCGTTTACAGAACTGCTAAAGAACGAAGTAATCGACCATGCATTTTCCTACGTTCTATCTAGGAGAAGCCACCACATTTATGTGGTCTAGTGATGGGAACTCCGGCTCTTTCCTTTAAGCCCTAGGGTCCCCCGAGTGGGGGACCCTGTGACATTAGTTCCAATAGGCTTCAAAATAGGCCTAGACAACCGGTTCTTACGGCTCGGCTCACTAAAATGAACCAGCTCTTTCGGCTCTCAAACGACTCCTCACATTTTTTTGTTTTTAAAATTAATTTATCACTAGAAATTAAGTAAATGTGTGTGGAATCTACAAACGTACAAATAAATCAACTTTTTATTAACGACTAGGCAGTTTTGGCTTGTTTTTAGCACCTCTAGTGTCCGTTTAGTAAAACAAAAAGTATAACGTATCTCCTCGCTGTCTGAAACGTCTCCCCAGCAGTTATTAGGATTCATCACTAAATCAAATATATCAAATGTGTTCATGATCTAAAACATGCAGGAAACATGCTGGAAGCAGACAGCAGTGCCAGGTATGTCAGCTAACCAGCGGCCCGCCACTCTGAAGTTGTAAGTGTGAAATTCTGGCTACACACGGAGGTGGGGTCATTACCTTGTAAAGGGTCATTTTTGTACATACTGGCTCAATAAAGGATTTATAGGGACAGCAGTAGCTCAGGAGGCAGAGCGGGTTGTCCAGTTATTGGAAGGTTGCAGGTTCAATCCCAGCTCAGACCAGAGAAATCTGCTGCTGTGTCCTTGAGATGTCATGCAGTCTGCCTCACTGAAATCTTGTGCGGTACAGTGTGCCACCTCTCTGGAGTTCTCACAGTGTGATATGAACAATCCTGTGTGATCGCCCAAAATCAATCAGTGTGATCCGGGCATTACAGCAGCACCAACACTCAAGGGAATAATTTGAAGAAAAATAACTACAAAGGTACATGTATATACACATATAGTCTAGTATTGTAACCGTCGACCACTAAAAACCACAAATAAAAACACTGCGCATCATACTGCAAGAGACACAAACATACTATATAAATCTGGTATTGAAGGAGTATTGAACACAGACTGAATATTGCATTGGTGTTATTGTGTACCAGGATAATGCCAGTACAGCTTAAACTGAGGAGTTAAACACTCTTACTGCAGAGGGGATGAATGACCTACAGTAACGTTCTGTTTTTCATCTGGGATTTGTCAGTCTGCCTCTGAAGGAGCTGTCCATGGTCTCCACAGTGGAATGCAGCGGTTGGGAGGGGACTTTTAAGATGGAGGCCATCTTCCCCAGCATCCTCCTCTCGCACGTCTCCTCAACTGAATCCAGATGGCAGCTCAGAACTGAGCTAGCTTTGTGAACTAGCTTTTTCTCAGTCTCTTCCTGTCTCGGTCAGAGCTGCCAGCACCCCAACAGACCGCAGCAGAGTGGATAACAGAGCCAACAAGAGAAAGATAGAAGGATTTTAGCAGCTGGGAATTAACTGCTAAGGACCTCGGCCTCCTCAGGAGGTGGAGGCGGCTTTGGCCCTTCCTATACAGAGCCTCTATGTTGCTGGACCAGTTCAACGCTGGTGTCCGCAGCGCCAACAGCTAAACCCTGGTGTAAACAATAGGTGCATGGCTGGAACTGGAGGAATTTCCCAGTGCATTCCCAACAAGTTCAGAAAACAGTAAAAAAAAAAAGAACACAAATACAAACGTACTGTGAATTGTGCGGCTGAGAGAACGTATGCCCACAATAAAAGCACGTAATACAAGGCAAGCAAACAATAAAAAAGAAAGAAAATGAGCGAGAGCTGCTAAAACTGGCTGCAGCTTGTGCGGCACCCTCTTTTGTTTCTCTTACCAAATATAATAGTTACTAATAAATGACAACATACCAATCTACTTGGTATATAGGTCGTGTAGATGTGTGTGTGTGTGTGTGTGTGTGTGTGTGTGTGTGTGTGTGTGCTCTGTCTTCTCGATCCCCAGTGAGTCGTAGAGGATGGCTGCTTATACTGAGCCAGGATCCTCTGGAGGTTTCTTCCTGTTAAAAGGGAGTTTTCCTCTCCACTGTCGCTTTATGCTTGCTTAGTATGAGGATTGCTGTAAAGACTTTGACGCGTAGCAGAGGGCAATATTTTTATTTCTAGCCCCTCACAAGTTGATGCTTTAGTTCATAATGTTACTTCCTCTTTACGTGTGGCATTAGATGATGTTGTCCCTTTAAAAAAGAAGGTAATTAGGGACAGGAAGTTGGCTCCCTGGTTTAATTCTCATTTAAGAACTCTAAAACAAGACTCTAGGAAACTGGAGAGAACATGGTGCTCTACGCACCAGGAGGAGTCCTACTTATCCTGGAAAAATGGTCTTGTTCTTTATAAAAATAAGCTTCGACAAACTAGAACTGCTTATTTCTCAGCATTAATTGAGGAGAATAAGCATAATCCTATTTTAGGTGTGTTCTTGCTGTGTCTTTCTAATTCCATGCTTTCGTTCTTTTTTAAACACAGAAACAGTTTTGTTTACCTGTTTGTAGCTACAGTTTCGCCGACGGCTGCCGGCTTCTTCAGGCTGACGCTGATGGTGGCGCGTCACTTCCTTCTCCGTTTTTCTGCGGGCAGCAGAGGACGTTGTCGCCCTCTACTGCTCGCTCTCCCCTCTCCGACGATGCAGTCCCATGCGTGATCCAGCGTGTAAACTCCGTCGTCCCTGTTCATGGTCCCACATCCACGTCTCCTTATCTCGATTGCTTCCTTGATCCATCTTTTGTATTTTTGTTGTTCGGTGGTTATGATCCGTGTGTTGTCCCAGTCCATTATATGGTTTTCTCTTAAGCAATGATCTGTTATGGCTGACTTTTTTATTGTACTTTCTGCTTCTTCTTTTGCTGCTCTTGTGTGTTTACGATTTGCCTCAACCCACAGTAGACCGGGTTGGAACGGTTCAGGTTTACACAGACAATCTTTACAT
>SSNQ01033623.1:0-25495 GCA_006942095.1 Nothobranchius kuhntae | reverse complement strand
CAAGGAAGAAGAACACACACACACACACACACACACACACACACACACACACACACACACACACACACACACACACACACACACACGCTTACATAATTTAACCAAACGGTAACAAGTACGTTACAAGCACAAATAAAACATAACCAGGGTATATGCAGGATTCTCAAAATTAAATTTAAGACTTTTTCAAGACTTTTTGAGACCTTTTAAAAATAAAATTAACACTACATCACAAAGAACTAATCAACTGTTAAACACTCATATTGTTTATAAATACAGCATCGCTTTGTTTTCCACTTCATGTCGGGTTACGTCACATCCGGGACAGCGAGGCTATAGCAATAATACATAAAGCCACGTGGTACAAAAATGCAAATCACGCACACAGAAGAACAAAAAATATATTTTTTAGTTTACATGCATCTGTTTCTCATACCTGCGAACTCAGAGGCTGTGAAAAAAGTGACAACTAAAATAACTCACCCCAAAGAAAGTCCTTCACGTGCTGCAGATTTGCATCTATTCTACAGCGGGGTTTGTAGTGACCTCTGACATTTACATACATTTATTTTATTGAAAATATTTTGCAAAAATATTTAGCGTGATGTTTTTGCAAAATGCAAGCACCAGTCCTACTGTTCAAGAGAGCTAACTATTATAAACTGACAGAACTGATCAGATAATGGTTAGGGATCATCAGATAATAACTAACAATTATGAGACTAATTCACAGAACACCAAACAGAAAAACATCTGAAAATATTCCAGATTACTGTAATCATGCATTAGTAGAATGAGCAGATCCCAACTCACCACACGTGGGACAGAGACTACTTACTGTGGGACGTGAAGCTTCAATGCAACAAGGTTAAGTAAATTCTGCCTTTTATCTATAACATGACTGCTAAATGTACATCAAATTATTACATAATTGATGTCTTATATATTCTATTTGAATTCAACTGGAACAAGCAAACAGCAAAAGCTTTAATGGCGTTTCTCAGTTCCTCTCCATCTACCACAGCTTAACTCAGACTGGACCTTTACTGTGGCTCTGAGTAACTTTAGTTACAGTTACTTTAAACCATCAACTGCTTTTATAAATATAGACAGGCCCACTATAAAATAATAAAGGTTTAAGCAGCTTTTTAACATTTTCACTGAATACTTGTGCTGACTTTCCACAACAGAATGATAGTAAAAGTACCAGTAACATCTTTAGATCTATTTATGTTTATTTTCCACTAATAACATCTCATTGAGAACAGATCCATGCTGCATGTTTTTCTTCTTCTTAATTTCAAATATCTTATATATGTAGGGAAGACGTACCTAAAGGGTTAAGCTTGTATGCATCGGAAACAATAACTGCAGCAGCTTGTCTGTCAGAACCTTTGGGTTAGGATGGACCTGTCTAATTCCTGGGAAAGCTGTTTTGGACCAACACTTACCCCCCCAAAAAGAACACAAGCCTCAGAAAACATCAGCAAAGGCTGAAACTGAAAGGAGACGAAGCTGCTGAAGTTCTGGACAGAAAACTGTGGTACTTGGAGGGCATTTTGACAATTTTATGAACTTTAAGCTCCAACCGCAGCGAGACGTTGAAGCAACAGTAGTAGCGACGACGTGATACCGGCTACCGCAATGTGCTTTTGCCTAGCTGTCTCTGTGACTGTGAATGGTCAAAAGACAACTCGTGACCCACTAACAGAGATGGTCAAGAGGATGAACACTCCTCGTTTGGCTAAAACCGATGCTTATAGACAGCGACTGAAACCTGACCAAAGACTCACTTTCACCTCAAACAAAAACTCTTTGATTCATGTGAACGCATTTGGTTTCATAAACGGCAATTTTCGCTGAAAAGCGTCAAGTTTGCAAGTATGAGATGAACGTATTTTAAATTCACGTCAGTACTAACCAAAATTAAGACTTTAGTAAATTGATTTAAGACTTTTTAAGGACTTTTAAGGGTCTTAATTTTCCTTTCATCAAATTCAAGACTTTTAAGACTTTTTAAGACCCCACAGATAGTAAGGTCTGTCTAAATAATAAGTAACTGTTCTCAGAAAAGGACATTTACATTTTTAAACGTCTGAACAGAAGAAATCATCACCAAACTGAAGCTACAGAAGAAAAAAAGTTTTTGGGCTGAAAATCAAAAACATCTCAAAAGCAGGAAAAGAAGATGGTATCAGCCTTCAGAAACAAGGTTACTTTTGCAAAACGTAGTTTCTCATCACTAGTTTGTAAAAAATGATTACAGCTTCTCTTCCTTTTAAGCTGCACTTAACTCTGGATGTTTTTTTACTTGTCTAATTGTTTTTTTTTTTTTTACAGATTTATACATTTATATGTTTTCGCACAATGAAATGTTACAAATGATATGCAACTGACAGTGTTACATTTCGTAAAGCTGACCTGATAGTTCACAAAAATGTCAATCAGGTTCTCAAGCTGATGTCAAAGGTGTTTCAGAAAAATATTTTTTTTTTTTTGGTAAATAAACTGATGAGAACATAGAACCACCACCCTAACCTGGATTAAACAGAATGTAAAGAAACCACAAAGACAACTGCTGGTAGACTGCGAGACATAAACAACATAACAAATGAATGAACGAACAAGTCAGCTGTTCCAGTTCATAAATAACATGCTGAAAAAATAAGCACACAGACACCTAGATGCCTGCATATTTCCACACATGGAGGGGTTAACAGAGTACTAACCGTTTAATAGCTGCAAAAACCAGCTAAACAAATTTTGGAAAACGTGCATTCCTACTAGCTAGCCTGCTCTCCTTATTAGCTGTAAGCACATGACTGACTATGGTTCAGTGGGCCAACAAACCACAGCTAGCACCTTAAACCTGATGGGACATGTCTGACTGCTGCCTTAAAAATATTCCTTTGCATTATTTTTCTTTAGTTTCATAGAAATCAGCTGACTCATCTTCCTTGTTCTACTTTTCACGTGTGAAAAAAAACCATCAATAGAGGAACTAATAATTTAAACAATCAGCAAACAGACAATAGGGTTTAAGATGAGCGGTAACGATGAATTAAGAAGTTAAAAAGGTCACTAGAAACTAAAATCACCAGAAAACAGCTAAGCTAGCACAAACTCTTAGCACCATGGTGTGAACGGATGAATGATGCACTGTAGTGTAAAGCACTTTGGAGTTCTTTGACTCTGAAAGGTGCTATACAAGTGCGAGTCATGTATCAATTTCATCCTATTCAGTCTTGAAAAAACGTATCTTTTTAGATTGTACAGTAAACAACAAGAAATAAAGGTGGGTTTTAACAGCAAATACTGCAAAAGGCAACAGCAAAACTTCCTAATGAGACATAAACCTAAATTTACTGATTTTAAACCAACAAGGAACCAAATCTAGCCAAATATTTTCAACAAACTTTTTCAAATCACATCCTAGCTATAGTTTTTCAGTTTTACATTTGCATCATTTCCAGTATTTGCCAGCCCAGGACAGTACTGAGGCTCCAGGCATTTCTTGTAAACCTGACTGACAGCAACACATTGTGTTGTTTAAGTGTGCTGGGTGCTTCTGTCTCTCTCATGATGATACATCCTTAATCAGTCAAACGGTTAAGGCCAGGGTGGGAAGAAGCTCCCATGAAGAGCTAGCAGAGTAAAGACAAAGATGATCAATTCTGAGGAAAGTCCCAGTCACATGTAGCTGAAGCGCGACTCGTGATTCATCCCTTCACTTTCATATAGATTTCTGACACACACACACACACACACACACACACATGCACACACAGCTCTGCTGTGGAGCAGCAGAACAAAAGAAACAAGAGTGCACACTCCACAACAGTCAATTCTGAAATATAGTTCCACATAAAAATTATCTGAAGAAATCTATTCTACAAACATTTGTGCACACTCTTGTCATGGTGAGTAACAGACTTGATTTTTTAAAACTCCAAAGCTGAATAACTTCATTCCTCACCCAACTCTGAGGGGAAGTAAAACAGCTGATAGAAAGATAAAGAAAGAGGAAAATAAACAGATCAGCTGGATTTACTCTGACTGAGCTAAACTCATCGTTTAGACTCCAAAATTAACACAGAGGAAGAAAGGGAGACAGAAGAAAAGAATGTAGGATGTTTGTTTTGCAAGTTGTCACTTATGAAGGGATTTCAATTCCTCTCTCAGATTTCAATTCATGTGAGAAAATGGTTTGTGGGAACAGAATGGTGGCTAATTTTTTGTAAACGCAACTACTTTTTAAACAACTTCACATTAAAGATAAATCTGAGAAAAACTACTAAATATTGTCAGTGAACAGAGTTTATAATGATTGACTGTTTCGGTTTAATCATCTGTCCCGTTTCTTTCACTGGAGTCAATGTTTTGATGAGAAAAAGAAATAATTCTACTATTCTAAGTGTTTTTATCATAGTTCAAAATCTTTTCCCTGATGGGACCATTAAAGCAGTTATAACAAATTTGGAAAATAAATTAGATTAAAACATATTTTTTATGCCTCTTAACAATGTTCTAACATAGTATACCTATAAATATATTGTGGGATAAAAAAAGTTATAATAATAAGGTGGTTCTCTTGCATTTATCTAAAAACCTCAGCCAGTAACGTGGCTCGGATCGAAAGCAACCATTGGACCATCCGGTTGTCTGCTTCACCGAACCGCCATACTTCCTCGGGTGCTCCATTCATTACGCACTCGCATTTTTTGTTACAGAACAGCTGGTTGCTACCACTTCAACTTTAGGACAAACTACCAGAGTCCAAAAAAGAAAAACACCAGACATTTGCCTCTTGAAAATGGCAACTGGTATTTAGCGCTCTCGTTTCCTCTGAAAATGTGGGTTTCTGATGGATGCAGATCCAGGGAAGATACCCAAGGGGAGGGGTGAGTGTTCTGTGACCGTGGGTGTTTCTCAATGCCAAGGAACCTCGCCTTGATGTTTTGGTCCTGGCCTGGTTGCCTAGGAGATACGTAATCACTAACCACCAAGGCATGTTCCAATGTTCATGTTCTAGCGAGGCGTCTGTTCTAAGGTTGTTAGCCGTTTAGCTAGCTGAGCAAGGATACACGGGAAGTGTCTTCTAGAATAGCCTTGGTCAAAAACTTCTCAGAATACACTGCGGTATTTTCAAAAGGATGACAGATTAGAAGCTGGCAGCAACTTTGGGGGCAAATTTCAAGTTTAAATGTAAGTCAACTAATTGTAGCTATCGAGTCAATTACCAGATTTAAAAAAAATATCCAAAGCAGTTGTCAATGGTTGGTTAGGTGCTTAGTAGTTGCATCTTCGGTGGCTAGCACGTAGTAACTCACATATTTAACAAATATACACTACTTAAAATGTAAAAGCCTCTTTATATATTTATATAGAATCTTATACGTATAAAATATAATGTTATCTCCCTTGTAATGTGATGCAAGTCTGTTCCATTTAACCATTTTCTTTGACCAAGGAAGGTAAAGCTTGGTTTATGCTTGACGCATTCACTTTCCGCACGGTGATGCGGCTCGCGGATGGAACATGCTTCACAACTCGCAGCGTTTATGGTTTGTGCGGCTTGTCTCTGCGGTGAGCCAATATTCTCCCAAACTGAACGGGGCAGCATGGAGCTCTACGGCATGCATCCAACATTACACCATAGTAGAAGTAGAAATTACTGTTTACAACATGGCATTTCAGCATTTTTAACAGCGTCCTCGTCTTTTCCGACAGTGCGAGCTATTTCTCTCCAAGAATTATTAACAACATGTTGATCCCGGTGATCTCTGAGAGCTGAATCATACAAATGCCTGTATTTACGAACCTCTGCCATACTAGTTCTTGCCAGTCCGCCATGTTTTTCTGCGTCCGTCCGTCTGCGTGGTTAGAAATTTTCCGAGGTGCGCGTTGCGGAAATCTTGGGCCGTGCGGAGACGCGGTGGAGGGGCGTGGTTGTTAAAATGACGCAAAATGACGCAACTTTTCCACGTGGAGCTGTGCGGACCTCGCGGACGCGTCAAGCTTAAACCATCCTTCAGTCTCCTCACAAGCAAGGCGCCTGGCCTCTCAAGACATCGCCTTGCGAGACAACCAAATCCCACGAACTTCCCACCCTGGAACATGCGCTACACTGGTTTTACACTGTCAGGCACAGTCATCTCATGTTTTCACCCAGAGATGCACCGATACCGGCCCCGATACGATACCAATACCAGTATCGGTATCGGTAAAAGTTAACCGGTACCAGGAACCGATGCCAACGCAGTTGCTTGAAAATGGCTTCACTGTAACTTGTCATTTCTGTTCACTTAATATTTTAGTTTTGTGATGATTTCCATTCCAGTGTTTCCCGTACATAGGCGTAGCCGTGGCGGCCCGCCACGGATGAAATCCCAGCGCCACGCCTACAAGATCCCAAGTTTTATTTATTTATTTTATTTTTTTGCGCCGTTTCCCGAAGAAGCAGTGGGAACTACTCGGCTGTTGCTTGGGATCACAGCCGGCAGAAGCAAGGAGGAGGAGGCAGGGCAGGGTGGTTGCAGTTAGGGATGAGCCAGATACTCATTTCAGACTAGTATGTGGAACGGATAAAGCATTTTTGACAAATACGAGCATGAAACAAATAGGGATGCATCGATGGATCGGCATTTGATCCCAATCGGCCGATAGCGCCCCTATCGGTTTTGATCGGAGTTTTCAAAATAGATCAAAGCAGGCCGATCAGTAGGGTTGTCACGGTAACCGGTGTAGCGGTAAACCCCGGTAAAAAAAGTTGACAATAATAATAACCGTCTTGTTTTTTTAAAAAGTATATTATCTCGGTGGGTTTACCGTGGCTGCGGTGTAGGCGCGGTGACCCTTACCAGCCACCGTATCATCTGCTGAAGTTGCCGGCGGCACATGCGCGCTTTATGTTTATTTTTATTTTTTGTTGCTTTGTTTAAAACCAAAACTTTCTTGAAGCTAAAGCTGAAATAATGGCCAAAGGAGGAGACGGCAGTGCTCAGGAGGACATTTTTTATCCCTCGAAGAAGACAAAGTCGGAAGTACGGGCATCTTTTGGATATCTGAAGAATGCCGAGGGACAGCTGATAGAAGACGGCTACCGTATCCTGTTTGCAGCACGTGCAGAAAAAGTGTCTGTGAAAGGCAGCTACGCTTCAAATCTCATGACACATCTGCGTGACCATCACCCACAACTCTACAGTCAACGCAAGGCAAGCTAACGTTAGCGTTTTAGCTAAAATGCGTGATCCGAGGATTTGGGTTGAGGGAGAACGCAACGAGTCGCTATATAAAGCAGCCGCAGCGCCGCTACCTGCATATAAACTGTGTCACGGACACCCCCATGCTGAAATGACGCTACGCATTACGGGGCTCCCAGGGGCAGATAAGAGTTGGTCTTTCTCCGAGAATAATTATGAATTTAACAATGATTACTGCCTGATGACATTTTCCCACATCTGCAAAGCTCACTGGAAGGACACAAACCGAGGACAATATTTTCCTGATATAGGGTTTATTACTCAAGTAAGGGTAAAAAAGTATCTGATTAGAAGGCTACTTGAGTACTGAGTATCATCTGATCTAATATTTTTTAAATGATGACATCAAACAGACATAAAATAAGAAGTTATGGGCAAATATTGGTATTTTAAAGACTAAAGGGAAAAAATGTAAACAAATAAACAACATAATTACAAAATAACACATTTTAGGCTAAATTTAGACACAAACCGAGGACGATATTTTCCTGATATAGGGTTTATTACACAAGTAAGGGTAAAAAAAGTATCTGACTAGAAGGCTACTTGAGTACTGAGCATCATCTGATCTAATATTTTAAAATGATTACATCAAACAGACATAAAATAAGAAGTTAGGGGCAAATATTGGTATTTTAAAGACTAAAGAGGAAATATATAAACTAATAAACAACATAATTACAAAATAACACATTTAAAATTTAGATACAAACTGAGGACAATATTTCCTGACATACAGGGTTTATTTAATTGTGTGAAAATGTAGCACGTTTAAAAAAAATACCGCGATAATACCGAAAACCGTGGTAATTTTGGTCACAATAACCGTGAGGTAAAATTTTTACACCGTGACAACCCACTTTAGATTAGGTTACATTTCCTTTATTCCCAGATTATGTAGTTTGTAGCAGTCATTATAATGTTGTAGAAAATTTCTGGCCAATCCACGTGATCGGTATCGGTGATCAGCATTCTTTGATATCGGTATCGGTGATCTGCAAAAAAAAAACCTGATCGGTGCATCCCTAGAAACAAGTAATACTCGTAAATATCTGTAATCGTCTGAAGGAAAATCCTCATTGGGAAACTGACTGTCTTCACGCTCTGTGATTGGCCAGTCACATATAGCGCCCGCCCCTCCCTACACACAAAACTGCAGCCGGAAGCTCAGTCCAGCCGGCCCATCCACACACAGACAGTAACGGATCTCTCTGTGATTGCTTCACTGTTGCTCATATTTCTTCGGTACTCCCTAGGTTTTCTTCAGCTTGCCTCTATTTTGGTTGAATATTTAAAGTTACTTTTATTGTAACGTACATGGTGCATTTGACAAGACAGAGCTGAAAACGGCTCGTGCATGCGTCGGTCACTGCCTCCGTTCCGGTCGGGTTTTTTTTTTGTTAACTCTCTCCCTCTCTATCTCACACACACACACCTCAATCAACATTGTTTTGTTTAACTGTGTGTGGGAAAAATGCAACAACGTTAAGGAAAAAAATCTGTTTAATCAAATTAAAATAAAATGGTTCTAGTATTTCATATTTCCTAGTTCCTAATGCATGAGTTCAGATGTATTAATTCATGCACTTAAATATTAATGTTCTGATTTTACTGAAAACCTTGTTCTGTAAGACTTCCTTTACTATTGTGATCAAAAATATTTAATCTCAATTCTGAGGCTGCTCTGTAAACAGTTTTCAAATAAACAATACACATAGCAACTTCTGATCAATCCATATCAATTTCAGATTTAAAATAATGTATTGATGTAAACCACACCCACTAATTTCCAAATAAACAATAAGGTGCATTAATCTGTGTTTCTCCTTTGATCCACATTAGTGATATTTTCAGCACCACAACAATGAAGCAAAGAAACAGATTCCTGAGTTTATGTTAGTAATTTTATTTATTAGTTGCATCTGACCTGTTCTATTTTTCTCTGAAATGAGATCAAATCATTGCTTCTATGGGTTGTCTCCAATCTGCACTAGAAAAATGTACTTTATTTATGTTCTTAACAATAAATTAAGTCAAAGATATTGGTCAATGATGTCAAATATGTAAATTTGTGTTTCAGTCATTTTTATACTGGCTTAAAAATACTTCATTAAGTCTACTAAGCAGGGGGTGTAGAATGTGTTTAATAGGGCCAGCCCAGTAATGATCCTGGACCAAAATAAAGAGGGGCAGAAGGAGATGTTTTTCCAGACGCCAAGAAAAATTAAATGCCAAATCCCCCCTGCAAAGTGTGTCACTGAGAGTTTAAAACAAAAATTATTTTTGTGCAAATATTGTTGTATTCACCTTTAATATTATGAAAATGCAGCAGTTGCTGGATTGGTGTAGTTCAAAGTGGAGTGCATCAAATTAAACAATATTAACATAAAGGTGAGACGTGTCATAATCCACCACCACCACCACCACAGCTGAAAAAATTCCTAGGGGAAACACTGCATTCATATATTTTACTCTTTTTCTACCTCACAGCCTTTTCCTGTTGAAAGCAGAGAAGAAAATAAAATCTGTATTCCAAATCATTGCCCTTTTTTTTGTGTGGTAGAAGTATCGGTATTGGTAATCGGTTTCGGCAAGTACTCAGATCCCAGTATCGGTATTGTGTCGGTTTGGAAAAAAGTGGTATCGTTGCATCACTATTTTCACCCAGTGATTAAAATCAGGTGTGTTGAAACAGAGAAGGTGTAATCATCCACTATATCAAACCAGGTGTGTTGGTAACAGGTAAACATTCTGATAGTAACTTTAGACAAGCAGTCTGTCTGTTCTAAATTTTAAAGCTTTCTCTGCTTCAACACACCTGACTGTGATCAGTGGATAAAGACTGGGCTTCTGTAGAACTTGATGACCGGCTGAACATGAATCCGGTGTTTTGGAGAAGGGAAACAGTCAAAACATGCTGGATAGACATCCTCCAAGACCACTGATTTACATCCATTTCATAAGAAGTCTGGACAAATGCTGCCGATCGCACATCTACAGTTGTGTAATACTGAAAACTACAAAGAGGAACACAAAACACGTCAACTGTTTTCTGTATAAAATCATCTTTAACACGTGTTAAACGTTTGAGACACAACTTCCTGCTCGTTTACAAATATTGACGATGCTCAACCTGGTTGTTACACTAAATTCCCCTAAATATAACATTTTGGAGCTATAATTGTGACATTTAGACACCAGAGAGGCGTAAATCAGTATAAAAGGCCACAGTTTACAACTAACTATCGTGATAAACTCGTTTTAAAGAGCCATAAAACCTACAACTCTGAAAACACGCCAGCGCTGTGGGAACCACCGAAATTCCCAGAGACACAAAAAGTAAAAATAAAAAATTCCCGTCAAACAATAACCCGCTCCGGATTATTTCGCTGCTTTTTATTAAAATATAATTGAGGGAAAATGTAACATTAAAATAAAGGTTCCCTAGCGTGTTGCTCTACTCACCGTTAGCGAACAGAAAATCCGTCCCAAGAAGGAAAAGAGGGAAAATCGTGTGGATTTTAGTCAAACGCTGCATGTTCCGTTTAACTAATGTTTACTTTCCCTTCAGCTCCTACGTTAAAGAGGCAGGCAGGCGGTGGGTACCCCTTTAGAGGCGTGGAGAGGCAGCAGATGGCTGTTCTGCTGGATCCTTACAACCGTGTTCGTCTCGGAGCTCCGGGAGCTTCCTGACCATTCAGAGAAAAGCTCTGCAGTCACGTCGCCTGCACATTCACGCTGTTTCTGAGATAGCGCCCTCTAAAGGATGGATGTTTAGCTGCAACTACACTTTCAAAACATTACCTCGTGTCAAATATTAGTAACATTTTAGAAAGTTAGACATTTGAAAGATAGCATTTTATTACAGCAACATAAAAATAATTCATTTTACAGTAAAGCTTGTTACACCAAACAATAAATAATTGGTCAAAGTCTTGTTCCATCTAAAATATGTTTTTATTTGTGTTCCTTTGCACACACCTGTAGCCTAGACATCTAGACAGACCGTAGCAGAAGAAAAGTGGTTTTGCTCTGCTCGTCGGTCTAACCATGCTCCATGAGAACTTCAGCAGGCCTGGTGATCTTCGTAAGGTTGGTTTATGCTTGACGCGTCCGCGAGGTCCGCACGGCTCCGTGCGGAAAAGTTGCGTCATTTTGCGTCATTTTAACAACCACGCCCCTCCACCGCGTCTCCGCACGGCCCAAGATTTCCGCAACGCGCACCTCGGAAAATTTCTAACCACGCGGACGGTCGGACGCGGAAAAACATGGCGGACCGGCACGGCAGAGGTTCGTAAATACAGACATTTGTATGATTCAGCTCTCAAAGATCACCGTGATCAACATGTTGTTAATAATTCTTGGAGAGAAATAGCTCGCACTGTCGGAAAAGACGAGAACGCTGTTAAAAATGCTGAAATACCATGTTGTAAACAGTGATTTCTACTTCTACTATGGTATAGTGTTGGATGCATGCTGTAGAGCTCCATGCTGCCCCCTACAGTTTGGGAAAATATTGGCTCACCGCAGAGACGAGCCGCACAAACCATAAACGCTGCCAGTTGTGAAGCGCGTTCCAGCCGCGAGCCGCATCACCGCGTGGAAAGTGAATGCGTCAAGCATAAACCAAGCTTTAGTCCCTACACCCCGAGCAGGTCCCTGAGGTCCAGTGATCACAGCCTACTGGTTGTGCAGCGCACCAGACTAAAGACTCCAGCAGGTTGGGAAAAAAGCTCAAAACAGTCAGGAATCAGCTCAGTGTGACATTGGGACATAGGATTACATGAACCGAGTGGATATTTTTAGACTACAGCACAGATTATGACTATAAGCCAGCAAAGGAAAGACTGAAATTAGACTTTTGACTTCATGAAATTAGTTTAGTTTTGCTGCTGTTTGCAGTTTTCTCTGTGAGTTTTGCACTCAGAATAATGCTACTTATGTTGTTCGAAAGAGGAAAGTCGGGATTTTAATTCAAACTGCTGCTTCTGTGTATACACGTGTGTTAAGTATGTTTGCAGTTTGCATATTTTGGTAAATATCAAGCATGTTTTGGAACAACTTTGTTTCCGGAAGTGCTTGTGGACCTGGTAATGGCCTGTTGGGCTCAAGTTGTGTGATGCAATGGTATTTTGGCATCCTCTAGTGGTGATTTGTGGCTAGCGCATCTGAAAACAAAGTTGTAAAAATGTGCCTCACCAAAAAAAATAAAAAAAATAGTGATAATCACCAGCCTCCACTGATCTATCTGTCTGAGGTTGTGGCCAGACTATATATTTATTTATAGGATGGCTTGCCAGGCAAATGCATTCACTTATAATGTTGCTTTTGTAAAGAACATCTGGACATCCTCAGATGAACCACCCCACAACAATTTCACTGACCAGGACACAGTGGTGATACATGGCTCATGAATTCAGTGCAGGATGGAGTTATTAACAAATCCTTCATGTCTGCAGCCATCCAGGTTTGAAATCTTCTGCCACATTTAGCTGACTCTGATCTGTTTGAGGTTTTCCAGTCAGGGTTCAGGTCTGGCCATAGCACAGAGTCTGCTCTACTGAGGGTCCTAAATGACATCTATCTATCACTAGATCAGGGTACATCTGTGCTGCTTCTGTTGTTAGACCTAACAGCAGCCTTCGACACAGTTGACCTCGCGATTCTACTCGATCGCTTGGAACGATGGGTTGGGATCAAAGGGTCAGCTCTGGACTGGTTTAGATCGTATCTCCAAAACAGGACATTCTGTGTTAAACTGGGTGATGTTTTTTCTTCTTGGGAGGGGCTCCGCTGGGGGGTCCCGCAGGGGTCGATCCTTGGTCCTCTTTTGTTTGCCATTTATCTGCTACCTCTGGGGTCAATCTTTCCTAAACATGGCCTATCATTCCATCTGTATGCTGACGATTGCCAGATTTACTCTCCATTGTGTCAGGAGAAAGGTCTCTCTATTCAGTCCTTTGTCTCCTGTGTTAATGAGGTGAAGTCTTGGCTAATGTCCAACTATCTACATCTGAATGAGGGAAAGACAGAGCTCATTGTTTTTCACCCCAACAGCAGGAATGTGGATCGTTATGCTGATCTTGGCCCTCTTTCTCCATACTCAAAACCAGTTGTTACCAGTTTGGGGGTGAAACTTGATGTAGGACTTAAATTTGACGCTCACATCAATTCTGTGGTCCGGTCCAGTTTCTTTCACCTGAGACGCCTTGCTAAAATCAAGCCTATGCTGTCGAGAGCCCACCTGGAGCGGGTACTGCATGCCTTTGTTATTTCTCGGCTTGACTACTGCAACTCTCTATATGCAGGGTTGTGTCAGTCAACACTGCATCGCCTACAGGTTGTGCAGAACAGCGCTGCCAGGTTCCTGACTGGGACCAGGAAACGGGACCACATCAGTCCGGTTCTGGCCTCTCTGCACTGGCTTCCGATTTCCTATCGCTCACAATTCAAAATCCTCGTCTTTGTTTATCATTTCTTCCAGGGTGGTGGTCCCCCCTATCTAGCCACACTCCTGAAAAGACACTCCCCATCACGCGCTCTGCGCTCCTCTGACCAAGGCCTGCTCGCTGTCCCTCGGTCTAGGTGTCGTACCCGTGGGGACCGGGCTTTCTCAGTCCTAGCACCGTCACTCTGGAACCAGTTGCCACCCTCAGTTAGGCTGTCCCCTTCTCTGCCAGTCTTTAAGAATCACCTAAAAACACACCTCCTCCGCTTGGCATTTCCAGAACATGTTTGATTTTGGCCCTCTTTTATGTTGAATCCATTCCACAGTTTTCATTGGTACACTCAATCCATCCACTCAATCCAAATGTGTTTCACACATTTGTCCTTTACCAGAATGTTTCATCTATCTTGTAATTTCCATTTTGTATTTTGTAATTTGTATTTTGTAATTAGAATTTCTTTTATTGTTGATTTATTCAATATATTTACTTAACTGTACCATGTTCAGCGCTTTGGGCTTCCTGACAGGGTTGCGGAAGGCGCTTTATAAATAAAGCTTTGATTGATTGATTGATTGATTGAGTGTTGGAGGAGCTGTCAGACAAATTGTTTTCCAACAGGATGAATAAAGTTAATTTTTAACAGTCTGAGCAAAATGTAAATAGTAAAGAACGTTGTGGACATTTGAAATGATGAATACACTTTCTTAAAGTCATATTTTACTTGAGCATCTTGCAACAGTGCATCTCGTGTGTCCACAGCCTTCCCTTTTTCCTCATCTTCCTCTCTCATTTTTGGTGTTCAGTTCAGTGAAAATTAGTGGTAACGCTAGTGCTTTCTTTCCCTTTATAGTTGCCAGGGTATTTGTTGTAGTAATGTATATTTACCGGTAACAATTGGATTGTTGTTGTGTCCTGGTGGGTCAAATTGTTGGCCCGTACAGTTGGCCACCTCTTTAGATCTTGCACAGTGTGGCTTGAAGCCCTCCTTTGTGATGGACAAAAAACATATAATGTGGCCTGGGCTAAGACAGAGCCCAGACACCTTGCAAGAAAAACTCATTCTGGCCACTTGTACCCGTGATCTTGTTCTTGCGATCGCTGTTCAAAGCTCATGACCACAGATGTGGACTGGAACATAGATCGACTAAATCGAGAGCTTTGCTTTCTGGCTCAGCTCTGTCTTCACCACGACCGACCGGTACAACGCCCGCATCCTGTAGAAGCAACACCGATCTCCCGCTCCATTTTACCCTCACACTGCTAAACATGAGTGGTAAAATTCAAATAACTGTTCAGATTCAGATGCTGTGAGGTACATGTGTCTTTTTGACGCTTTTATTGTGAAGGATTGAAGGAAGTAGGATGTAGAATTCCACAGAAGAAGCTGCTTTAAAAAAATCAAAAGACTCATGTAAAATTATAGGTCTGTAGATTTTAGGGGTGCTTCCTTGGACTTAAAATGGTCTGCTTTTGACTTTCTCGTTGTAGTGTTTGAACGTTTTCCTTCCAAATTGTCGTTTTAAGCCATTGTTCAAATAAACTATCATTTAAAGTTAGATTCTCATTCCTAGGATCAATTTCTTCTAAAAAATATCACCTGCTTTTAAAGCTATGGTGGTTTAAGTATCTTGAGGTCTTGTTCACAAGTGAAAGATGTATCGGGAGATCGATGGGCGGATTGGTGCTGCGTCTGCAGTGAAGCGGACGTTGTACCTGTCTGTTGTGTAAATAGAGAACTGAGCCGGGAGGCAAACCTCTCAGTTTACCAGTCATCTACGTTCCAACCCTCACCTATGGTCATGAGCTTTGGGTAATCACAGAAAGAACGAGATCGCGGATACAAGCGGCCGAAATGAGTTTTCTCTGGAAGCTGGCTGGGCTCTCCCTTAGAGAAGGGGTGAGCAGCTCAGTCATCTGGGAGGGGCTCGGATCTGCTGCTCTAGATCTGCTGCTTTTCCACATCGAGAGGAGACAGTTGAGGTGGTTCGGGCATCTGGCCAGGATGCCTGCTGGACACCTCTCTGGTGAGGTTTTCCGGGCACGTCCAACCAGGAGAAGACCTAAAGGAAGACCCTGGACACGCTGGAGGCACAATGTCTCTCAGCTGGCCAGGGAACACCTCAGGATTCCCCCGGAGGAGCTGGCCCAAGTGGCTGAGGAGAGGGATTTCTGGGCCTCCCTGCTAAGGCTACTGCCCCCGCGACCTGACTCCGGATAAGAAGAGAATGAATAGATGGTTGGCACAGCCCTGCCCATGCATTTTATGTCATCACTAAAATTCTCATTTTGCATGCCAGAAACCTGAAATAGCTGTATTCTAGAAGATACTGTGAATTAGTACAAGTCAACACAACATTCCCATAAAACGTAACAAAGAAAAAACTGTTTATCAGATCGGATTTTTAACATAATTTTTAATTAATTTGTACTTATTTCTGTCCTTTAAAAATCTTATGCTTTATCATGAGTTTAGATATGTCCAACAGCACTTGAATGCATCAATTTTCTGTGAAAAGAGAATAGACTTGCATCCTCTACATTTTTCAATTTTAAGTAAAAACAAAGGTTAGCATTGTTCTGACAAACTTTTCACACAGCACTTAAAAGCAAAAAGTCCAAATGGAGAGTTGCGGCTTCCCTTGTGGGACTCTTCCCACATCCTGACGTCAGCTGAACACAAACGTTTTCCTCCCCATTCCAGCGTCCAGCAGAAGCATTCACACATCTGCTCAACAGCAGCAATCAGAGGTGAGTAAACTCAGCTTTTGTTGCATTGGGATTTGTATGTTTTTAGTTACTCTGACTGGAATCTGAAGCAGCATTTCAGAGTCCAGTTGATCTAAAAGTCAAGCCTGCTTTTTTAATTCTCATATTACAGCTCATAACATTCCTGTGTTAAGCAATGGAGACAATCCCATGGAAAACTGCTAAAATCTTCCGACTGACACAAACTTTATTGAGCCACATACAAATCATATTTAGGGTTGATTTGAAGCAGATTCTTACCCCCATCATGTCAACAAAATATTAACATTTCCTAACATTTGAGTTAATTAAAGTTAAAATGAATAAATTATTGCCGCATTAATTTGAATTTCTTTACATTTGTGTGATGTCTAAAAACTGCAGGACACATATTTGGTAGAGCGGGCTGAAATCCTTGTCTACGTTACCTGATTTGTCCTGTGAGCCTCAGCTGCTTTTGTCATCATGTCAGCAGCTTTTGGCCCCAACCTCAAAGGTCCTGCAAAACGGAAACCCCTCACAATAACTCGCTTCGTAAAGAAACCACTGGATAACTTGGGGAATAATTTCGGCTTTCTTGTTGCGGTAATGAGAAGATACGTTTTTTGGCTTTGCCCATTCACCAGACTGCAGCCAGCTGTTATTGCAGACTGAGCAGAGGGCTTGGTATCACACTGAGATGAGTGAAATAGCTGATGTTTAAAGTTCTGGAGCTGTTTGTGTTTGGCGATGTTAAAAATATGCCTTCAAACCGGATTCATACTATTTATTATGTAAGAATTTAGGATTTTAAAGGAAGTTTTAGACTCTTTTTAGAAAATGTATCCTGCCGTTCAAAAGATATTTAAAAAAATCTTTCTTCAAGCATTGAGTTCATTTTCTGTTTAAGTGATAAGGTCATGTGCTGTCAGTTGAGCCATCATCATTTCATCAGTCAGCTCATGTAATCATTCGTGAAGCGTCCTCCCTAGAAAGTTCAACTCATTAAAGGTGTGGTTAACTGAAAATGATTTTTTTATGATTATTTCTGATTATAATCAGTCACTGATATTTTCATGCAGGCTGAACATGAAAATAGTCTCCGACACCTATTTCCTGCATTCGCCTCTGATAGAAAGTAGATGATGCAACTCTAGGATTAGAAAAGCCTGACAGATCTATGTTATGCTGAAACTTAACCAGTGATGGGAATAACGGTGTTTAAAACAACAGTAGTATAAGCTAACCATTAGCATTAGCAACTTCACCACATAGCAGAACTCTTCCAGGCTTATGTTATTTGTGGAGATAAAACATCCACGTTGAAAGTCAGGGGTAGAGTTGTGTTGCTGTTATCCAATCCAAGGCGTGATGTCCAAATATTGGGAAATAAGACTCCAAAGCACAGCTGTGATGTGCACTGACATCGTTTACATTGACACCCCGTGGTCTGGCACTGCTTATTGGCGTTGCCGAAATGGCCGGTCGCCATTTTGGATACGTCTTCATTTACCCCCGGTGTGTTTATTTTTCTACTGAGGAAGGTGTTTACCCAACTAAAAAAAATACAATTTATTATGACTACAGTTGGGTTTGGAGAGTGAGAAGACCAACCCAATATGGCAGCAATACTGTTACTCTCCCCAGCTCCCAGTGGGGTGTGTCTATTGTGATGTGCACCACTTCAATTCCTTGAAATGGTGAAATAAAATACTGATATTATCTCCTACTAGAGATCATTGCAAATGTATTGATTAAATACATTTAAGATGGATTTTATCAATACATGTCAGATTGTGGAATGCCCTTAACAGAGAAATCAAAGAATCAAACTTGCATGCTATATTTAAAAAATGTATAAAATCAAATGTATTAAGTAATTATAAAAAGGTAAATTAAAATGTCAATGAAAATAAATAAAAAATTATAAAGGGACTGAGGTTATATTGTGTATTTTCTTTTGTAAAAAGGGGCAGAAATTATAAGATTTTTCTTCTATCTGCCCCTTTTCATTCAATTTTTTTCAGTATGTTTATGTACTGTATTTGCTTGTGTTTATTTTATGAATTTTGAATTAAATAAAATTTAGAAAAAAAAAGTGACCCACACCTTTAATCTCATTTTGACAGAAAACGTAATAAAATGCAGCCTTTTGCTTAAGAAAACATGTATGTGAGTTTTATTAATTACTAGGATATTTTAAAAAGTGTTTCATAGTTCTTTTATTTTACTTTAACATTTTTATGCAAACTTCACTCAGTCGCTGCACAAAAGAAGACGTTTGCATAAAACTACAACAATTTTGTCTGTACGGACTTATAACCACAACTAATTAGCTAGGCTTGAGCATCTGTTTCCTGTTTTACTTTGAAAGTCACTGATCTGTGTGCCTTGTTCATTTTTACTTCCTGCCATGGTTTCCCGAAGGATTCTCACATCTTCTTTATGTGTTTTTTATGTGAGTTTCAGTTGTGCTCAGGGTGCTACCTGTGCCCTTGTTCCTTTTTTCTCAGGCCATTTTGTTGGCTTTGGTTCCTCTTTGAACTTTATTTTCCTTTTTTGTTTTGCTGACTGGTGCTGACTTTGTTTTTCCCCTTTCTCCCTGTGTGTTTGTTCACTTTAGAAACTTTGTTTTTGCTTTTATAATGCAACGCTTGGCCTCCTCGTGCTGAAATGCCCTTTGAGTAACTACAAAACCCCCGACTTGAATCATTTTGCAGAACTGCTGAGGCTTAAAGGAGCTTGATAAGCACATTTAGGCTGAGTGCTTTTTCAGTTTAATCAGATAAAAGTTTGCACTGTAAATTTACTCAATTAGATATAGAAGTAAATGCTTTTAGTAGAAAAATGTATCTCTGGGGTTGACATTTGCCACATTAGGCAACACCTCCTTCTTTACTTGTTTTATATTACAATTATAATTCTAACTTAGTCTGGTAGTCAAACAAAGTTATTAAAGGAAAATCAAGAGGAAAGGCATCAAATATTAATGAAAGTTGGACTATGAAACTATTGTGAGAATATCACCTGCAGCTCATCCAGCAAAGATCAAAGGTCCTGTATGCAAAATACAATTACTGGAGCTTTTGACCATGTTGTATTGTTATTTCATCGTGAAAACACCCTCAAAGATGTTCTTGGCTTCACTCAGGCATTTTCCTATGTCAGCTGCCTCTCTTCAGCTCTTGTAAACTCAGCTAGGCTGTTGCAAAAACCTGAGTGGAGTGTTGTTTCGTCATTGTGTCCTGCTCCTCCTCAACTAGGTATTTTCTAGTGCAGATCCCTCCTCCCCTGGACTGTAAATACGAACACCCACTCACTCCATGTAGCTAGCAGGGAGTTTCATCTCCACACTCTTTCTGTCTGCACTTTAAATAATCCCTAGAACCCCCAAAAATGCATTTTGTCAGCGAAAAAACGGGATCCCTGTCCTGACGATGTTAATCAGCAGCAATGGTTGGCTATTATCTTCAGGAGTTCTCAGTTTGTTTCAAAAACTGCTTGCTAAACCACCGTATCGGAGTTGGTTTTAAGATGACTTACATCTTCAAACTGGTGCCATGCCAAAATCAGAATCACTCAATGGATAGGTCAGAGCTCGAGTACAAACAAAATGCCAAATATCATTGCTAAATACCATGATACAGCCCTTCAACATTTCTGACAAAATAATCATGCGAAGAAATAAACAAATGATTTAAATGTTTATAAAAGAACATTTGCACACAGCAATAAAAATATGGGGGTCTGGTTTCATGATGGCAGACTATTTGGTTTTGGCCGTGCTTGAACTTAGTCCATCGGAGCTAAATACTTTTTCTTCAAGCTGAGGCTGTTCAGGAAGTCATTTATGTCAAGTAAGACACACTTGTCAAACATGTTTGCTTTAGCTAAGATATTAGAGCCACACGGGGGAGAAACAAATCTGAGCTTCAGCTAACACTCTGATGAGTCAGAAATGCTCAGTGAGCAGCTAAATGTGTGGATATGACTGGCAGAATCAGCTGAATATATCTGAGCCTTTGTTTTTGAGTATTTAACTCATGAGAAACAGCATCATAGATATGTGTGATAGTGTGTAAGCACCTGATCCTGATTTCTGCTGTTGTGTCCTTGGGCAAGACACTTAACCCACCTTGCCTGCTGGTGGTGGTCGGAGGGACCGGTGGCGCCAGTGCTCGGCAGCCTCGCCTCTGTCAGTGTGCCCCAGGTCAGCTGTGGCTATCATTGTAACTCATTCCCACCAGTGTGTGAATGTGTGTGTGAATGGATGAATGATACGGCTGTAGTGTAAAGTGCTTTGGAGTCCTCTGACTCTGAAAGGTGCTACACAAATGCGGGTCATTTATCATTTAATGGGAGGGGGCAGCAAGCAGTGCATTTGGAGGACAATTCTTTGTTGAGTGAAACTCATGGGCAGTGGAGGAATGCAGCGGCCAGCTCTGTCCAGCCTGCAAAATAAGAGAGAGTCGAGTTCCCGCTCTGACTTTACTGCCAAACCAGAAAACCTTCCAGACCTTTGGAAAAGCCAAGATTACAAAACAGTGTTTTCTCTGGAATCTCAGAGCAGTTATAACTGTCTCACTGTGTATGTATGTGTGTGTGTGTGTCTGTGCGCACGCGCGTGTGTGTGTGTGTGTGTGTGTGTGTGTGTGTGTGTGTGTGTGACATTCAGTGAGGCTTCCCAGTGCCAAACAATATCTCCCTATTACTGGCCCTCAGGAAGACCACACCCATCACAAACTCTGTGTGTGTGTGTGTGTGCGTGTGTGCGTGCGTGCGTGTGTGTGTGTGTGTGTGTGTGTGTGGGACAAAGCCCTAATCCAGACCAGCTGTCAGAATCTCCACCACACATTGTAATAAAATACGTATTAAATGAAAAATACACACGACCTCTGAGCATTTCCAATAAGACTCCAAAGATGGGAGAGGTTAGTTTTTATAACCTGGACACCTTGTGTTCATATAAACACGCATCTATATTTCCTCATGAGGGTCAAGTGTCATTGTCAAGGTAACCAACCTGAATGTTCTTTTGTGCAACAGCATGATGATGTTGTGGGTTTCAGATATATCATTTTTTCATAAAAATGGAGTCAAACGGGACACGATGCCAAAATGACACAGAATATCTCCTGGAATGCAACGGATTGTGGTGTTTGAATAATCAACTTTAAATTAGACTTAATTTTCATTTTCACAGATTGTTCGTGTCAGATGTTTTTGTAGAACCACAGCAGCCGTCTCAGCAGCGTAACCATATCCTGCTTTAGAGCTAATGGTTTCAGACTGCTCTACCCTCCACACGACCCTCAAAAGGTCAGGATGTGGTTTATGTGGTGCAGCTGAAAAAAGTTACAATTTTACAACATGAAGGTGCAAAGAAAAGGCCGTATATGTAATGAATCAAAAGGGTCAATTTTCACCATCAAATTGACACAGTAATCTTTCATACACGCCAGAGCTGCCAAGTCAAGGTTACGCCAGCTGGAGGATCCAGACACACAGATCAACTTTTTGCTCACTTATTGTTCTTCAATGTAGACATAAATAAACCGTCAAGGTCTCCCACAAAAGCCTTTTCTTCCTGCAGACTGCTGGATTCCTCACTCTGAATAAAAATGAATCCACACGAATCCTACAAGACTTTACAACGTATTAATTCATTAATCATATGTGATGAATGAACAAGATGTTTAAATGAAACGTTTGAATAATCTGTGCTTAAATCAATGAAGTTGAAATGAATATTGCTCTTACAATGATCCATTGCAGATCTTATGATCAGTAAGTGTTTGATTTAACAAGTAATCAGTATCTGTACTCATACACATCTTCATGAGATGCACCAGACACCATGCCACGTTTCAAGTCAATTTAATTCCCTTTCTTATACTTTCTGATCCTCGGTTTGAATGCATTGAGTGGATGCTGGTTTTTGTTAAAGGGATACTATGCAACTTTTTCATATTTTTATATCATTTTCTTGAGCCAGTATGTGCTAAAATGACCCTTTACATGGTTAATGAAAGGCCACATAGCCCCTATCGGCCCCTGTGGCCAGAACATTCCACTTGCAACTTCAGACTGGCAGTCCGCTCTGTTGGGAATTGACCTGATGTACCTGGAGCTGCAGTCTGCCTCCAGCACTTTTTCTGCATGTTTTAGATCATGAACACAGCTGATTTGTTTAATTTAGTGATGAATCACTCCTGTAGACACTAAGGAAGCCTGGGGAGACATTTCAGCTGTTAGATTAAGGTGTTAACAAAATGAAGGCACAGTGAGGAGATAGGTTTTGCTTTCGGTTATAGAAACGAACACTAGGGGGTGCTAAAAGCAAGCCAACACTGCCTAGTTCCCCTTTAACAAACATCCATGTGGACCAAATTAAAAGGCACATATCAGAGGTCATGTAATGATTAAAACAAACTTTTTATTTTGTTACCAAAGAAAACTATGAATTTCATAATGGAAAATAAATCCTCACAGCAGCAGCCCAGAGTAACGATGACATCATCTTCCCATTGGCGTCACGACAGACGTGTTGTCAGTGTCTCTCCTGGAGCTGAAGGATTTGGCTGAAATGAAACAAAGGCTGTCCGTGATCTTGTTGTTGACAAATGTCTGCTGAGAGAGCCGTCAAGAAAAAAAAGCCACTAAAATGAGCAAAACGCAGTCTCAGTCTGCCAGGGCTAAAATCCAAAAGCTGTGTCCAAAACACGTCCGCACTCGCAAGCTCTCATTTCAGGATACCTCAACACAGCCACACACTAAGTACACTCTTGTATTTCTATCTGTGGGTCACTCCAGGAACCTTATTATTCTCTCATTAGATGATTTTCATCTTGAGAGGCGCTATAGAAATGATATTTTCTTCTTCTTCTTCTTCTAGTACTAGAGCCCTTGGAAACATATAAGCAGAGGCTTAGGCCCAATCTCAATAAATGGCCTGTATCTGATATAGAGTCTTCTAGAGTCCTGGAACCCCCCCCCCCAAGGCACTTCATTCACCCATTCACACGCTGGGATGAGCTACAATGTACAGCTGGGGCGCACTGACAGAGACATGAGGCTGCAGAGCACTGGCACCACCGGTCCCTCCGACCACCACCAGCAGGCAAGGGGGGTCAAGTGTCTTGCCCAAGGGCACAATGACAGTGACAAACTGAGCGGGGCTTGAACCTGCAACCTCCCGACTACGGGGCGAGCACTCAAGCCCTGTGCCACCGTTGCCCAAAATCTCAATGCTCGCACTTCCACTAGCATCCTTCAATTGTGTGATCCTGACCAGGGGTGTGAGTGCGTAGTTTCCTGATTCTTAAGTGCAACAGTTGTTCACGCTCCTTTTGCACCCTTGATCCACACTTCGCCCAAGTCTGTATCAGTGCGAACTTGGGCCAAGTGTATTACACACGATCCGTTGCTGCGGGAGAAAATGCTCAAGTGCCTGTTCTGAACACGTGTATTTTCTAATGACAGTAGTTCATTTTGGGATGATTAATTGATGTTCTAAAACTTCTAGGAAAAGCAGCAATGAATGTAAATTTATTTCACATAATTGTTTGGTTGTTCGTTTGAAAGTTGTTAATAAAGGTTTATTTAAAAAGTACATTAACCAGCGTTGCAGTCGATGACACAATGCTCACTGTTCCATTTCAGCAATTATTTGCACACTTGTGTACCACAAACTCGAAGCCTTACTGCACAATTCTTTCAAGCGCCCTTCACAGAACACGGTAGGGTGAAGTATTGTGAATGGACCGTAGACCCCCTCCCATGTATTTTAGATCCAGTTTTTATGGGTATTTGTTACAAAGCCGCCAATATTTTTTCAAGAGCTGGGCGTCATTCTATTCATTTTCAACAACATTTCGATGGATATTTCCAGAAATCAACGGTAAAAACTACACTGTGTCTCTATAAGGATAATTTTACCACTTTATTGTTTTTCTTAACTCGTTTTTAAGACTTGGACTGGAAGCTTGCTGTAAAATAATTGGTCTCCATGCTATAGATGGTTCCAAAACCAAAATACCAACAATAACACACTTTGACAGACATGAAACAGTATTTTAGCAAAAGCAACGTGATTCCCACACAGCTGTGGTAACTTTTCTCCCCCCGCTTAAATATAACTCAGCAAATGTTATGATTAAAATGAACAGTTTTCTTTGGCTGAATGCCTGACAGTTGGAAAAATAAACGCCTTCTGACAGACCAAAGACGTGCACGCTGATAACCGCTGACAGGTAAAACAAGGAGATTTTCAAAAAAGTATTGAAACTGTAGGTCCAATGTTTGTGATGTTTAGCGACTCACAAACGCATCAAGCTGCAGGGAGGGATGGAGGGAAGATGGACTTTCTGCAGTGTTTCAACAATCATAAAACTGAAACAGGTCATTAAAGTGAATTTGCTTTTGTCCCTTTTGTCTCTTTTCTACAGGCTTTAGAAACAGCTGATCACAGCCATCCGTCTGTCCCGCACACACCAAACCCACTCATGTCCATCAGTCAGAAGCTTTTCTGAGACTCCTCCAGTCGGGATGTACTTCAGCCTTGCTGCTCCTCTCCTCTGTCTGCTGCTCTGTGCACCTGTGGCTGACATGTGCTTGGCTTATGTCACCCACAGCAGCTTTATCCATTATTCCTGCAGCCAGGACCCACAGCCCTGCAGCGCCTCCTCGCTTACAGACTGCAGGTGCAAAAACATCCAGCTCTCCTCTCTGCACTGGCCTCTGTCGCGCTCCACTCCTGTTTTTCAGAAGAAACATTTAACAGTTTGGTTCACGTCGCCATCCAACGTGGTGCGTCTGCTCAACAACTCCGAAGTGAGACACCTCACGCTTATCTACTGCGGTCCTCCAGGAGAGGCCAGGAGGACAGACTCGCTTCCTTTGAAGGAGCATTTTGCTGTGCAGAAACTGGAGAGGCTGACGCTGTTGAACGTGCCAGAGAGGCCTTTTCATCGGTGCTCAGATGCAAATAGAGTCAAAAGCACAAACACTGACCTGAACAGTGATTTTGGCTTTTATTTTGACTCAAACAGATACAACAGG
>SSNQ01033621.1:0-24156 GCA_006942095.1 Nothobranchius kuhntae | reverse complement strand
AGAGAGAGAGAGAGAGAGAGAGAGAGAGAGAGAGAGAGACAGAGAGAAAGAGAGAGAGAGAGAGTATGGAAAGCCTTTTACGTGTGGTTTCTATGTCGTCGTCATCTTCCTCCGCTTATCCGGGTCCGGGTTGCGGGGGCAGCATCCCAACTAGGGAGCTCCAGAGAGTCCACTCCCCGGCCTTCTCCACCAGCTCCTCCGGCAGGACCCCAAGGCGTTCCCGGACCAGATTGGAGATGTAACCTCTCCATCGTGTCTTGGGTTGACCCGGGGGCCTCCTGCTGGCAGGACATGCCCGAAACACCTCCCCGGGGAGGCATCCAGGAGGCATCCTGACCAGATGCCCAAACCACCTCAACTGGCTCCTTTCGATCCGGAGGAGCGGCGGTTCTACTCAGAGTCCCTCCCGAATGTCCGAGCTCCTCACCCTATCTCTAAGGCTGAGCCCGGCCACCCTACGGAAGAAACTCATTTCGGCCGCTTGTATCCACAATCTTGTTCTTTCGGTCTTTACCCAAAGCTCATGACCATAGGTGAGGATTGGGACGTAGATCGACCGGTAAATTGAGAGCCTTGCTGTCTGGCTCAGCTCCCTCTTCACCACAGCAGATCGGCTCAGTGTCCGCATCACTGCAGACGCCGAACCAATCCGCCTGTCAATCTCCCGATCCCTCCTACCCTCACTCGTGAACAAGACCCCGAGATACTTAAACTCCTCCACTTGAGGTAGGACCTCTCCCCCGACCCGGAGTTGGCAAGCCACCCTTTTCCAGTTGAGAACCATGGTCTCAGATTTGGAGGTGCTGATCCTCATCCCAGCCGCTTCACACTCGGCCGCGAACCTACCCAGCAAGAGCTGAAGATCAGAGCTGGATGAAGCTAGGAGGACCACATCATCCGCAAAAAGCAGAGACGAGATTCTCCTGCCACCAAACTTGACAAACTCCACACCACGGCTGCGTCTAGAAATTCTGTCCATAAAAGTGATGAACAGAACCGGTGACAAAGGGCAGCCCTGGCGGAGTCCAACCCTCACTGGGAACAGGTCCGACTTACTACCGGCCAAACTCACGCTCCTCTGGTAAAGGGACTGAATGGCCCTTAACAGAAAGCCACCCACCCCATACTCCTGGAGCATCCCCCAGAGGGTGCCCCTGGGGACATGGTCATAAGCCTTCTCCAAATCCACAAAACACATGTGGATTGGTTGGGCAAACTCCCATGCCCCCTCCATCACCCTTGCAAGGGTATAGAGCTGGTCCACAGTTCCACGGCCAGGATGAAAACCACATTGCTCCTCCTCAATCTGAGATTCAACTATCGATCTGACCCTCCTCTCCAGTACCTTGGAGTAGACATTTTCAGGGAGGCTGAGGAGTGTGATCCCCTATAGTTGGAACACACCCTCAGGTCACCCTTCTTATAGATGGGGACCACCACCCCGGTCTGCCGCTCCACAGGAACTGCCCCCGATGACCACACAATGTTGCAGAGACGTGTCAACCATGACAGCCCTACAACATCCATAGCCTTGAGATACACAGGACGACCCTCATCCGCCCCCGGGTCTCCACCGCTGTGTAGTTGTTTGACTACCTCAGCAACTTCTGCCCCCGAGATTGGACAGTCCATCCCCAGGTCTCCCGGCTCTGGTTCCTCCTTGGAATGTGCATAGGTGGGATTGAGGAGCTCCTCAAAGTATTCCTTCCACCGTCCAACTTTAGCGCCAGTTGACATCAGCAGCACCCCATCCCCACTGTAAACAGTGTGAGCCAGTTGCTGCTTTGCTCTCCTGAGGTGCCGGACACTTTGCCAGAACCTCTTTGGAGCCAATCGATAGTCTTTCTCCACTGCCTCACCAAACTCCTCCCACGCCCGAGATTTTGCCTCGGCAACTGCCACTGCTGCACCCCGCTTGGCAAACCAGTACCTGTCTGCTGCCTCCGGAGACCCACAGACCAGCCACGCCCTGTAGGCCTCCTTCTTCAGCCTGATGGCTCCCCGAACCTCTGGTGTCCACTAGCGGGTACAGGGGTTGCCACCACGACTGGCACCGGCCACCTTGCGACCACAGCTAGCAACAGCCGCCTCAACAATTGCAGAGTGGAACAAGGCCCACTCAGAGTCAATGTCCCCCACTGCTCTCAGGACACAGTCAAAGCTCTGCCGGAGGTGGGAGTTGAAGACCGTCTTAACAGGTTCTTCTGCCAGGTGTTCCCAGCAGACCCTCACTATGTGTTTGGGTCTGCCAGGTTTACGCGGCATCTTCCCCTGCCATCCGATCCAACTCACCACCAGGTGGTGATCAGTTGACAGCTCCGCTCCTCTCTTCACTCGGGTGTCCAAAATATACGGCCGCAGGTCAGATGATACGACTACAAAGTCTATCATCGACCTGCGACCTAGGCTGCCCTGGTACCAAGTGTACCGATGGGCATCCTTATGTTCGAACGTGGTGTTCATTATGGCCAAACTGCGGCTTGCACAGAAGTCCAATAAAAAAACACCACTTGAGTTCAGATCAGGCGGGCCGTTCCTCCCAATCACACCCCTCTAGGTCAAGCTGTCACTGCCCACGTGAGCATTGAAGTCCCCCAGCAGGACAATGGAGTCCCCTGATGGAGCACTATCTAGCACTCGTGCCAGGGACTCCAAAAAGGGTGGGTACTCTGAACTGATATTTGGCCCATAAGCACAAACAACAGTCAGGACCAGTTCCCCGACCTGAAGGCGCAGGGAAGCTACCCTCTCGTCCCCCGGGGTAAACCCCAACACACAGGCAGAGAGTCTTGGGGCTAACAAAAAGCCAACCCCAGCTCTCCGCCTCTCACCCAGAGCAACTCCAGCAAAGGAGAGTGTCTAACCCCTCTCAAGGACTTGGGTTCCAGAGCCAATGCTATGTGTCGTGGTGAGTCCGACTATATCTAGCCGGTACCGCTCAACCTCTGTCAAAAGCTCCTGCTCCTTCCCCGCCAGCGAGGTGACGTTCCATGTCCCAAAAACCAGTTTTCTTGTCCGGGGACCCGATCCACATTGCACCGGACCCTTCATGTTCCTCCTGCGGGTGGTGGGTCCACAGTTGGATGAGCCCATGTATCCAGTTAGGGCTGGGTCCGGCTGGGCCCCATGGGCGAAATCCCGGCCACCAGGCGCTCGCTCACAGGCCCCAACCCCAGGCCTGGCTCCAGGGTGGGACCCCGGTATCCCTCCGGGCCGGGTACTCCGACTCTTTGAATTTACATCCATGAAAGATCCTGTCAACCGTTCTTTGTCTCACCCTTCACCTAAGACCAGTTTGTCATGGGAGACCCTACCAGGGGCACAAAGTGCCCCAGACAACATAGCTCCTAGGATCATTAGGGCACTCAAACTCCTCCACCACGATAAGGTGACGGTTTAAGTTTATTAAAATTATTATTGAAAAATTATTATTGTGATCTTGAAGTGTCCTTCAATCTGGGACGGAACAGCAGCAGATATAGATGATATTCAGCAGACTTCATGGCTCCTCGCATGGTTAATCTGTGAGGCAAAGTTACAGTCGACCCAGCTTTGACCTAGCTGGGAAAATGTCACCTTTGTCACAAATTAGAGGACCTTCGTGACGCTACAACTGTGTCACGTTGAAAGGGAAAGGGATTTAGTGGAATTCCTCAATTTGAGACATTAACTGTCTATCAGTACTTGGTAGTAAATTAAGTGCCCAAATAAAAAAAGGAAAAGCTAAAAGTGTGAATGTTTGGTCAAACAGTAATCCCAGAGCAATTTAAACTAATGACTATTGTCAAATTGCATTTTATCTCCTTATTTTGTTTTAAAATATTCATTTCTGACGTTTAAAACCAAGACACAGGAGTCCAGCTGATGACAATCACACCTGGGTGAACATGAACTGATACGCAGTACCTGTTGAATTCAAAACTGCATTTTGAACACTTTAAAAATATTATTTGTCATCAATTGAATATTTCTGGCATCTGTCAAAATGTAGAAACTTGTCAAGCCATGCTGTATTTACTGGAGAGATTTGAAAATAAAATTGCATCAATATTTGATGATTCGCAATTTTATGTACTTGATATGTGAAAGCTGATTATTTTATAAACGTTTTAAACATAAACATAACCAAAGCTGTGTCTCTGTTGAACTCTTATCTTTCATTTACTGTTTTTGGTGAATAAATCACTGAAAACTGGTGATGTGAAACTCCTTCTAAAGAAGAGGGAACTAGATCCCTAAGTGTTGAACAACTACCGACCGATATCTAATCTCCCTATGATTGGAAAAATCATTTAAAAAGGCGGTAATGATCCAAATAAACAACTATTTAGAGTCAAATAACATTATGGATGGTCTTCAGTCAGGCTTTAGACAACACCAAGACTGCACTGATCAAGGTATTAAAGACATTCGTCTCAACACTGATTCAGGTAAAGCATCTGTCCTGATGATGCATGGCCTCAGTGCAGCTTCGATACAGTGGACCAAAACATCCTTCTGGACAGACTCACAAACTGGGTAGGACTATCAGGCACAGTATTTGGCTGGTTCCAATCATATCTCAAAGACAGGGGCTATGTTGTCTCTATTAGGAATTATCAATCAAAGATGAACACCTAGGATCATTAGGGTACATGTGGGGTCCCCCAAGGCTCAATTCTAGGACAACTACTCTTTAATCTCTATATGCTCCCCCTGGATCAGGTCATACTTAATGCTCATGTAAAAGAGTTAATTTACATGTAATTAAGGACCTGTAAGATGTAAGATTCCATAGTAAATATGTAATCAATTTTACGGACCATTGGGTTATTTTAACTAGAAGATTGGAACTTTTTATTGCAGGGATTATGTAACACTTGTATTAAGTCAGAGACAATAGAAGAGAGAGTCACCTTTAAAATGTTTAAGAAGACTTATTTCTAAACAATTTAAACAATTTTAAACAAGAATAACTCTAAGTGATGAATGGATCTGGTGTAATGAGACGTGAGATGAACGGTGTGTGTGAGTGATGTTATTATCAGAACTTTCGTATCCAGAGAAGCAAGTCTGAATGATGTTGTGATGTTTTGCTTTAGCTATGATCAGAGTTTGATCGGAGTTTCATAAACACATGAGACGCCATATTGTCGCTCTACACATACCCGTGAGATGAGACCTCCATACAGATCCAGAATGCCAGGTCCTCGGACCCCCCTTTTGGTACCGGAGCCGGTGAAACAGCGTCAGCAGTACGACAGACTAGTTTTTGGGTTGTCTGCAGGTAAAAAGCGACAGTTGGTTCACAGCGTCTGATGGACCCCCCTTGGGTCAGTGAGTTCAGCTTTTATTCTGAAAGGAACCGTTGCTTGGTTGGTAAAATGCAACAGATTATATCCAGCTTGTTGGTTCTTTGCTTAGAAAGGAAGTCCGGAGGGCCAGTCTGATACTTCGCTTAGCATGCGGTGATCTGTAGAGAACTCAGAGAACTGTTGACAACTGAACTTAAGATGGCGTGGGAACTGGTTTTATTAATCTGGATGTTTGGATTTCTGGTCGAATCAAAGTTGGCAGATTTGTAAACACCACAGAGACTATGCCACGCTTCAGAAAAGAAGGTTCTGATTGGATCAGTGAAAGCAATGTGTCATGCGTTTACATTACGTGTAGTCATCATGTCTAGTGCAGCTAGATGAAGTCATATTACTTATTAAAGCATATTAATCATAACATTATTTCACAGATTGGTCAACATTATATTATTGACTAACATTTTGTTTGATTAGCTTTATTAAAAATAGAGTTCTTTGATTTATTAAAAGGAAAGAGTCCTTTATCTTCAATCTTCTCTTGAGCTGGAAAGAAAGCAGTTTAGAAGCGAATGCATGACCTTGAGGCAGTCTCATGCAGCTTAGTACTGTGTCAGAGGCATCTGTGGAGAGAGGGTAAATAACGTTCGGAAGAATAGCTCCTTAATCACGTTACACTCAACTCCCAACTGGTCTTCCCCAAAACGCTGTGAATCAACTGCAGCTTGTTCAGAATGCTGCTGCTAGAGTCTTAACAAGAACTAAGAGAACGGAGCACATCACTCCTGTTCTTAGATCCCAACACTGGTTACCAGTAAACTACAGAACAGATTTCTAAGTTTTACTACTAGTTTATAAATCACTCAGTATCATGGGACCAATATACATGTCTGATCTCATTCTTGTATATACACCCAATAGGGCTCTGAGATCCCTTGGAAACAATCAGCTGGTAGAACCACGGGTCAGAACATAACAAGGTGGAGATGCATTTGGTTACTATGCTGCTCACATATGGAATCAGCTTCCCCTTAACCTCAGATCTGCCCCATCCCTAGTGTTGTTTACATCAAAACTAAATACCCTAATGTACTCATCAGCCTTTAAATGAATTGTTTCTTATGCCTGTAATGGTTTAATTTACATGTTATTTAATGAGCCATAAGACATAAGATTCCATTGTAAATATGAAATCAACCTCATGGATCTGTGGGTACTGTTTAACCAGAAGATTGGAACTTTTTATTGCAGGGACTCGTATTAATTCAGAGACAACAGAAGAGAACGTCAAGTTTTAAAAGTTTAAAGATTTATTACTAAACAAATTAAACCAGACTAACTTTAAAACTAAATGTATGGTGTAACTAAGGTGAATGAGACGGAGAATGGTGTAATGTGGAATGTTGCTCAGAACCAGCAAATCCGAAGAAACGATTAGTTCTGGTGGGAAGTGAAGGTGATGTCTTTGCGCTAAGCTTTTGTTAGGAGAGTCATAAACACATTCGACGCCATTCCGTTGGTCTACGTACCCTTAGCAGAAGTCCCCGTTAGATCAGGAGGTGTAGAGGTCCAGCTTGACCTTTGTGGAGCCGAAGCTTGTAGCACAGCCGCGGCAGTCGACCACCAGTCTTGAGATACATCCGGGTCACGACAGTTTATCGGCATCTAACAAGACCCAAAACGGGGTCGTGTTGGTTCAGCTGTTATTCTGAAAGGAACCATTGCAGCAGGTGGGACGGCAACAGGTTTATCCAGCTTGTTGTTGGTTCTTTTGGCTGAAGAGGAGAGTTACGGATTGGCCACTCTGTCAACTTCTCTCGAATGCTTTGAACTGGCATTAAAGATGACGTGGGCATAGTTTTATACTTCGGATGTTTTGGTTTATGGTCGAATGAAAAGACGACAGATTTACCAAGCACCACCAAAACCACGCCTCCGTCAGATCTCGCAGATTCTGACTGGATCAGTAAAGCAATGTGTCATCTCTTAACGCTACGTGAGATCAGTCCTAGTGGAAACATTTAAAGTCATATTATTTATTATATTCTATAGGATTATAATAAAGTAATTAATATTTTGATTTCACAGATTGGTCACATCTTATTATTGACTAACACTTTGTTTGATTAGCTTTATTAAAAATAGAGTTCTTTATTAATTATATTATTAATTATTATTATTAAAAGGAGAGAGTCCTTTCTTCATTCTTCTCTTGAGCTGGAAAAAAACAGCTTAGAAGCAAATGCATGAGACCTTGAGGCAATATCTCATGCAGACTAGTTCTGCGTCTGAGGAGAGGGGGAAAATGACTTTTGGTGGAAAACAGTCATTTCATTCCATTACATGCCGCATCATCTCCACTGTAATCTGCAATGTAACTTTGTCTTCTCCTTTAGCTCTAAACTGGAATTCTATCTATGTGTATTTTAATTGTGTTTTCCTGTGTGTTATCATGTCCTGCAAATTGTAAAGCACATTAAATTGCCTCTGCGTTTAAAATGTGCTCTACAAATAAAGCTGCCTTGCCTAAACCAACCCTCTGCAGTGGTGCATCATCCACCATGAGTGGATGATCACATCTCAGGTCAGAACTTGTACAGTTCTGACCTCAGATGCCTGGTGTTGGTGTCAGGTTTCCTGCTCATTGGCCTTGGAGGCTTCCTGGCTTACCGGAAAATTAACGAGCTGTCGAGGAATATTGGCCTGCTCCCGGAGCTCAGAGATGGTTTGCACCGCGCTGTGAATTCACATACTCACATAATTGTCGAGATGAATTGTAAGCTTGGAACTTTGGCCGAGATTCATTCATTGGCACAAAAGATGGATGCCATCAAGGATAGTGGACGAATCAGCACGGATTGGGATAGATTAATGTCCATTATTGGGATTTTGAGAGGTTGAGGACCAAGGAACTCTAAGACAGAGAGGAAATTATCTCTGGCCCCAAAACAATTTCTTATCGGAATCTGGCACCCTTGAGCCTGCTAGGCTCCAACGAAGACTCCCTCCTCAGAAGAAATGTGGAATGTGCTGTCGCTATGGCAACTCTGTGTCCTGTCCCAGCCTGGGCGGGACTGCGGGAAGGCCGCCAAATCGTTCCAGGGTCACTGCAAACTCCAACCCTCAATGCTCCTCCCCCTGTCCAGACTGAGGTGACATGCGCTGTTTGTAGTGGCTGCAGGAACTGAAGTGGGGATAGTCCCAAACCCACCACCCCACCTAGTGGACACTTATGTTGTGTGATGTCTGAAGTCTGTTGCATATCTGCCTGAGGTGTTTTTTTGCAGAGCAAAGCTGCCCTCCCGGTGGAGGGTAACTCTGAAGTGCCTTTTTCCCTCCACCTGAACCAATCCTCATGTAACCCTCTTATCTCTATTAAGGTAGGGCGACTCAGGGTTGCAAATGACCACAGTCACCAATTCTTGTCATGTGTCTTGCCCATGTATGTCTGATCTCTGAATTGTGTGTTCTGAAACTCTAATTTCCTTCTGGGATTGAATTGAATTGAATTGTGAGAAAAACACTAAACTCTGGCGCTGTTTTTTTATGAACTAGAAGTGAGTAAGATGAGAGGTGAGCTGAAGATCTGGAGACTTACTTACTGATAATCTCTCCTCTGACTGGTTAACAGCAACTCTACCACTGCCTCTGTTTGCTCTGCAGCATTTTATTTCCACAAATAACACAAGCCTAAAGGAGTTCTACCGTGTGGTGGAGTTACCAATGCTAACTGTTAGCTTCTACTTGCTTACGCCGTTTTTACAAAACAATGCCGTCAATTTGCAGCAACTCCGTGGCGGCGTCGGGGAGCCTTAAGCCGGGCATACACTGTGCGACTTTTTCACTTTTTTGAGCCGATTTTCCACTCGTGCGAGAATCTACAAGATCGGGGCGAGTTTTGCGCTTAACGTCGTGTAGTACAGGGGGTTACGAGAGGTGATTAACACCACGTGACCAGCTACCAATCAGCAATCGTGAGCTCGCACAAACTTCTGGAGTGTTTGATATTTTGCTCATTCCTCGTGAGGGTATCGCACTGTTGAAGTGGCAAAGCGAGCGGCTGCTACCCAAAAAGTACCAGAGCAGCTCCCGGCGCATGCGCAATCATGCATCAACACCGCTCACCCACTATTTCCCTAATAACATGTTGTTCATTTTTGTTTCTAAGCGTTTTTTTTTACTCACAATGATTGTCAAGAAAGCACGTTTGTTGTGTTCATGTCAAATTAAACTGATCACAAAACACAGATTCACTTTCTTTATTTCCTTTTCCTCATCCAACCCCCATAAATCCCTGTGTGTCCTCCTGCAGCACTCCTGAAGGACAACAGGCAAAACAAGACAAAAAAGTCTGACATGTTGTGTACAAACTGCAATTTTTAGCATATTTTTTAGGTCCAACGTGTTGCTACAAGACGTACAGTGTGAGCAGTCAGGTCGCATTCGAGAACTGGGTCGTACAGTGTGAGCGCATGACTCGTGAGATCTGCCCTGCGAGGAAGTCGTACAGTTTGAGCTGAAGCTGAGTGCTACGAGTGAAAAAGTCGCAGTGTCCGCCCAGCTTTAGGTTGTTTATAAGTGGTCAGACTATGGCGGTAATGTGGCGCAGTCATGTTCTTTTTATAAAGGATTAGACGATGGCGGTATAAAGGGGGTACGGGAGTGGTCTCTGTGATGCCGGGACTTTTGTTTATCTTGGACATGAGTTGTTTTTTATTGCGATTGAAACCGCGATCGTTAAGTTTTTACAAGCCGCTCCAAAAGGTGTCTGTCCCTCACAGTCCCCAAGCAGTCTGGTTTTCTGAGCTTCAGCTATAACGGAGACAACCTCCTGGAGCACTGTAGCTGATTTTGTTAAAAAAGCTAAACCTACGGCCCGTGTTTACTTTCAGTTTTTAATGTAGCCGGCCGGAGCTCGGCATTACCTCCCTACCCCATCATGACAGCTTCCTCTGTTGTGCCAAGGCCTCAATCGCCGTTTATAAGACAGAAAATTACTGCAATATTACTACCAAGCAAGGCAGAACAAATGCCGCAAAGTTCACGCAACACCATGCTAACATGGAACGCTTATATGATGCACCGTTGCAGTAAAATTAAGCCAATTTGCTGGCATGGTGTGTAAAAAAGGGCTTTAGACACTCTCTGCTCTCTCCTGGATGCTAAACCAACAACTGCTAAGATAGGTGAGTCCATGAATACTAATTTATAGTGTGACATGGAATTGACAGTCATTCAGCGTCCTTGTCTATTTTCTGTCAATGGCTAATGCAAGAAATAGAAAGATCATATCTCAAAAACATCAAGTTAAAAATGGTTTTCCAGTGAACTTGCTCTTTAAAGAACCAACCGTGTTCTACTCATTAGAAAAAACTAATAGGTACCTTTTGCAAATTAAAATTATCACTGGTTTGCTTATAGACACATAAACACATCACATAAATCAAGTGATAAACAATGATATCAACCTACTGTAATCTACCTAATCCTACTGGCTCCATTTGTTCCCACATAAAGAGCTAGGAGAAGTTGAGCTGAAAAAAGCAGAGGCACAGTTGAGATAATGTCCGTTTGAACTGTTTATTATCAACAGTTAGTCAAATACAAAGAAATAGTAGGAAAAGACAGAAGTTCAATTCTTTTTACAAGATTTTAGTTTTCTAAACCACATTCACTCCCTCAGTCTTTCCATCCTCTCTCTCTTTCTGTGTGTGTGTGTGTGTGTGTGTGTGTGTGTGTGTGTGTGTGTGTGTGTGTGTGTGTGTGTGTGTGTGTGTGTGTGTGTGTGTGTAACAGCTTGCTTAAAAAACAGAAATTAAGCTTCATTGATGAATTAAAACAAATTACTAAGCACTTTATTTACAACTCATGCCCTGAGAAAAATAAATTAAACATTCAATTACAACAAATTACAGCGAACAATAAAATGCTTTTAAAATGACTTTAATACAAACAGACTCAGTCTGACTGAACTGATCCTGGAACAGTGTCACCGCAGAATGGTACTGCTGAGTGATTTCCTAGCCGTTAGCTTTGGCTAGCCTTTAACTCCAGATAGCTTTAGCAGGGCCTAGCCGTTAGCTTTGACTAGCCTTCAACTCCAGATAGCCTTAGCTGGACCTAGCTGTTAGCTCTGATCCTTCTAAACCTTTGTACAGAAGCAAACATCAGAAAACATCAAATGTTTGTGACCACCAGGAACAGGTGTTGTTTAACAGGTTTAAACCAAATTACAGGTTTTACATTTTCTGAGAGTGAAAACCTATTTAAACCAAACTAAGCCAAAATGTTTTCTTTTACAGAGGAGTTTCAGAAAGGAACAAAATGATCAATATGTGATAAAGCCAACTTCAAATAAAGCCTTTTGTAGACATAGTGTTCGAGGTTTGTACCTCAAACAATACAAACGTGAGGATTGGACCACTCACCCTAATATTCCCAGAGACATTATAAACTGGGTTGTGGCTCAGGACACCACATGGTTTCCTTTTATTGCAGAATATTCATGTGGAGTTTCCATAGTTAAAGCTGCAAAGACAAATCTGTTAAACCAGCTAGCTTTAAAACACAAACACGATCATGGAATTCTCACCCCTCCCGTTGGCTACCAACCCTATAGGCCACATCCGAATGATACCAGAACCTGCGTTGCCATAGAAATGAAATTGCACTAAACACCAGTCACCATTTTCTAGGCCCGAACATCTTTTTTTGTCCATGACTTCAAAAGGTGTTTTTCTTTTTTTGACTCTGGTAGTTTGTCCTAAAGTTGAAGTGGTAGCAGCCGTCTGTTTCTTCTTCTCTGATATTTTTGAGCGGAGAACCTCACACACCAGTGGTGTTTTGTATTCTAAATACATGAGTGTGTAATGAATGGCGAACCGAGAAGTGTAATGGTTCAGTTAGACTGACAACTAGATTGTCCAATCATTGATTTTGGACCATGTCATGTTATTGTCGGAGGTTTGTAGCCAAATGCAAGAGAACCACTTTATAATATTTTATTTTCTACAGTATATTTATAGCTGTACTATGTTAGAACTCTGTTAAGAACCATGAAAAAAATGTTTAAAGCTAGCTTGTTTTGCAGATTTGCTATTGTACCTTTATAATGACAATGTGCATTTTCCCTGGCGGTAGGGGGGCGGTACATACCTAAATCATTCCAAGATAGCGGCATTTTTGTGTATGAGTAAGACCTTACCAACGGATGACCATTAGGGTCAAAAAGCTCCTGGGGGTGCAAACTCCAGCTAAATGATGAGCACATCAGACTCCCCTCCATCATTGGCAGAAAGTTAACAGGTAGATGTGCAAAACCACAATGTTTATGAATGGCAAGGGGTTAAAAAAATTATAAATCAGTAAATGCATTTTGCCCTCACGGGCTCCCATAGAGGGAAACGTGCTGTCTAATTTGTCGTTTCCCAGAGAAATAGGCCCGTGCTTATGTATGTTAGACCTGATTTTTATGATTATATGCTACAAAGCCACCAATACTTTTCAACAACTGGGCATCATTTAATTGTTTTTCATCAACATTTTGATGGATATTTCCAGAGATTAGCAGTAAAAATGACACATTGTCTCTAGGGTGAGAAGAAGAGATTAAAGTCTCAAAGTTAAAAAAAGCAAATCAAGTCACAGTTAAAAGATCATCGGAGATGAAGTTGATTTCTGTATGCGAGTCTGTGCAGAAAATGCTGAAGAATCAAAGTTAAAACCACAAAAACTATTTACAAGGAGTTCAGTCTGGAGCATAGAAGAGTTAATAGAAAAACATATCAAACATCGTTAGGTGGTTAGCAAAAAAGTATAATCTTTACATTTGTGGCACAAAAGTGTAGATCGTCTTGTATGGAGAGGCAGTTTCATATGGCAGAGCGAACGTACATATCATGCTGCACTAATATAGTGCAAAAACCTGCCTGTAAATAGAGGAGGAGAGGCAGTAGCTCCAGAACTCAGCAGGCTCTCGTTTCTGTGCTGTTCTCCCACGTCGCATCCAGATTGTAACGATGTAGAGACTAAGAGCAACACGTGAGGAAACACCACGCAACTAATGATGAAGGTTTGTGCTTCTCCAGCCGATTCTCTCTCTCTCTCTCTCTCATGGTTTGTGTGCTGCCAAAGGCACACTCCCAGAGGGAGGTGGAGTTAGTGAAGGCTTCAGAAAAAAGTAAAAACAGGAAGATTATAAAAAAGAGGACGGGAACATCAAGGCTGAGCCAAGCACCACCGGCCCTGACGTTAAAGAGAGCCACCCTGTGTCCCGATCTGTTCTGTACAGGAAGTCAGCTGGAAGACGTCTACATGTCGGCGTCGCCGTCGTACGCCAGGGTCAGAGGTTTCAGTCGGTTGTTCATCTGCCGTCGCTGTGGCTTCTTTGGCTTTTTGCTGCAAAAGAAATCAACAGCTTTAACCTTTAAATCTGGCTGAAGGGAGCATTCACTAGTATGTTGTGGTCCATTATTATCCGCCCTGTCAGTCATAGATTGCTCTTTGACTGGCTTCAGGACCTGGCCCTGTGTTAGTGATTGTTAGCTTGGACAGTATTAGCACTTATAGCTAGAATTATTTAACACATTAGCCAGAAATACAGGAAATGTAACTTTCCAATCAGTTAAAGTATTAGCATTAGCATGAACCTGATAGCATTTTATTTTAGGCTCTTTGGGACTAGCGATTAGCTTGTCGGTTCAAATCAGAACAAGTTACAGTGTCTCCAAACTGAAGCTGTTCAGAGAGGGTTCTGCCTGCTAATGCTTCAGTTGTTCAACTTTAAATTACTATTTTTATTATTATTATTATTATTATTATTATTATTATTATTGACAATCATAGCTCACATGGTCATCAGGGCCCTGAAAAGAATTAAACCCAAGTAGAGCAGCAGGCCTTGACCAGATGAAAGGCAATTTGCTCAACACGGACATGTTTAACACCTTGTGTGTCAGGCCAAGGTGCCAAAGAGCTACAAACCTCTGCAACCATTCTAATGCCCAAGATACCCACAGTCACCTCAATAACCGTTGACCTGTAGCAATCATGCCATTAAAATTAAGCGTTTTGAGAGAGTGGTCAAATGAGAGACTACCACCCCGGTCTGCCACTCCACAGGAACTGCCCCCGATGACCACGCAATGTTGCAGAGATGTGTAAACCACGACAACCCTACAACATCCATAGCCTCGAGGTACCCAGGATGAATCTCATCCACCCCTGGGGCTCCGCCACTGTGTAGTTGTTTGACTACCTCAGCAACTTCTGCCCCCGAGATTGAACAGTCCATCCCCAGGTCTCCCGGCTCTGGCTCCTCCTCGGAATGCGCGTAGGTGTGATTGAGGAGCTCCTCAAAAAATTCCTTCCACCGTCCGACTATAGCCCCAGTTGACGTCAGCAGCTCCCCATCCCCACAGTAAACAGTGTGAGCGAGTTGCTGCCTTCCTCTCCTGAGGCACCGGACAGTTTGCCAGAACCTGTTTGGAGCCGATTGATAGTCTTTCTCCATGGCCTCATCAAACTTCTCCCACGCCCGAGATTTTGCCTCGGCAACTGCCACTGCTGCACCCCGCTTGGCTATCCGGTACCTGTCTGCTGCCTCCGGAGACCCCACAGACCAGCCACGCCCTGTAGGCCTCCTTCTTCAGCCTGATGGCTCCCCGAACCTCTGGTGTCCACCAGCAGGTACGGGGGTTGCCACCACGACTGGCACCGGCCACCTTGCGACCACAGCTAGCAACAGCCGCCTCAACAATCGCAGAGTGAAACAAGGCCCACTTGGAGTCAATGTCCCCCACTGCTCTCGGGATGCGGTCAAAGCTCTGCCGGAGGTGGGAGTTGAAGACCGTCTTGACAGGTTCTTCTGCCAGGCGTTCCCAGCAGACCCTCACTATGCATTTGGGTCTGCCAGGTCTACGTGGTATCTTCCCCTGCCATCTGATCCAACTCACCACCAGGTGGTGATCAGTTGACAGCTCCGCTCCTCTCTTCACTCGGGTGTCCAAAACATACGGCCGCAGGTCAGATGATACGACTATCTATCATCGACCTGCGACCTAGGCTGCCCTGGTACCAAGTGTACCAATGGGCATCCTTATGTTCGAACATGGTGTTCGTTATGGCCAAACTGCGGCTTGCACAGAAGTCCAATAACGAAACACCACTCGAGTTCAGATCAGGCGGGCCGTTCCTCCCAATCACACCCCTCCAGGTCATGCTGTCATTGCCCACGTGAGCATTGAAGTCCCCCAGCAGGACATTGGAGTCCCCTGATGGAGCACTATCTAGCACTCGTCCCAGGGACTCCAAAAAGGGTGGGTACTCTAAACTGATATCCGGCGTATAAGCACAAACAACAGTCAGGACCCGTTCCCCGACCCGAAGGCGCAGGGAAGCTACCGTCTCGTCCCCCGGGGTAAACTCCAACACACAGGCAGAGAGTCTTGGGGCTAACAAAACCACTCCTCATAATTAGATTTGTGACACTTCACCTGAGCTTGGAGAATTTAATTCTCAGACTTCAGCTGGTCCACGACGTTTTGGCTGTTTGTAAACGCCGCTTACTCATCCATTGGCTCCCCGTATGTTTCAGGATCGATTTCAAAATATTTTTAACGGTTTTTAAGTGTCTTAATGATCTTGGGCATAGGCGTCATTTTAACCGGGGACGCCGGGGACATGTCCCCGGCAAAATTTGTGATTGTCAGCTGTGTTCCCCCCACTTTAAAAAATGCCTGCTGATGAGGATTTTTGTTTTACCAGCTCAGATCTTATACCAGGGGTCGGCAACCTGTTCCCATCAAAGAGCCATTATTACCCGTTTCCCACAGTAAAGAAAACACTGGGAGCCACAGCGGCTGCAGTGTTGTGGGCGGGGCCTACCCTCAGACAGCAGAAAGCTGCTCACAACCAGGTGACAGCAGCCGGTACCGGTCGCTCGCATGGGCGTCGCACCCGTGGGGGATTCAACACCCACACTTTTCCAGCTGTTTTGCTCACCTCCACACCAGTCTGGTTTCTCTACGTTGCACTCACTCTGTTTGCCTCATCTCCTTCTTCACCTCCCGCTTCTGACAGCCGATGTCGGGTTTCCAGGAGAGCAGGAGAGGGAGGGACGGAAGAGCTCGACTGAATTCATAATTTTACATCTTGACATTAGCTGTACAAAGTCTGAGTTTGATAAAGTGAAGAACAACAATTTGCAGAGGTTTATAACAGGCGTGGCGCCAGGTTTTCATTTTTGGGTGGGCCACGGTAATTTTGGGCGGACCTTAATAAGCAGTGACGTAAGTGAAGCAGGCAGGTCGCGCTAGAAAATTTCGTTTAAAAAGACGTCATAAATGTGTTCTCCCGTCATTTTTATTTATAAAATATGAAGTAAAAACTCCCAGTTTAATTTTCATTCATTTGTCATTAATATGTAGTCTACACCCGTGCGTTAAGTGGACCATCTTCCAGTAAAAGCAAAGCATCCAGCCCACCTCTCCAAATGTGTAAAATGTGCATCAGCCGCTAGTTCGGCGCGCCGCGCGCTCCATCAGCTACGTCAGCCCAGACAAGAGCAGAGCAAATAGAGAAAGAATAGAGGATAATTCTGTCTGGATGTGGATGGAGATTACATTTTACAGCAGCCTGATCATCATTTAAATACGTAAACTATCACCTGCTAGTCCACGCTATCAGCATTATTTTAATTGGTGTGTGTGTGTGTGTGTTTTCCACTTCAAACACTGGTCTAACGAACCAGACCAGCGTGTCCAGTAACATATTAATGTTACACTTCATGTAGGCTAGGAACGTTTCACCTGCCGTGGCCCGACCGCTTCTGCTCCACATAAACTTTGTGCGTGATCAAATGTCTCTACAGGTGCTTTCTGAGCTGAAGAGGCTATTCTGACTCAGACTGGACGCGTCATGCGTCTCCATATTAGAGACGGGAACAGCCAAAGTTTCATAATTTCATTAAAAGAACATTTTTCCAAGTGGCACGTCCCTCAGAGAGATCGGGTTTCCAGACCGCTTCAGTGGGAGGAAATCTTGCCGCATGCACCGTGGTTCTGCACTGCGAACCCCTCTACAGATCTTCAGCCCACTGTCCACCGTGGGCACTCCGAGCCGCGCTGAACACAGTGTCCAGTATAAAGCTCTGATGTTCTGATGGGAATCAAGTTCCTTCTGCGATGTGCGTAACGATTAACCCCCCGCTCATCCATGCGCATCAGTGTGCGTCGGGGTAATTCTTTCAAAACAACCAACATCCTTGAGTTTATCCGTCAATATGTGGCAAGGTGGAACAACGAGGGCCCGGGCGGGATTTGATCCCCAGACTCCCGGGTGAGAGTCATACGCTCTAACCAGTCAGCCAAAGGGACATCCCCTTGGCCAAGTAGCCAGGGCGCATGATCTATCGGGACACTGTGACAGGACACACTGCCACACCTGATTATGAAACTTTGGCTGAATAGTGCTTGTTCCTGTCTCCAATGTGGCGACGCATCCAGGAACCTGTCTGAGGAGAAGCCCAGAATCTGACATCCTCCAGCTCAGGAAGCGCCTATATGATTACGCACAAGTGTGACCCGTCAACCCGGTCTCACAGTAAGACTGGGTTGGACCTGTTCAGGTTTACGCAGACAATCTTTACATTTAGAATTGGCATACAGATGTAAAATCAATGCAGTAAAATATAAAGCATTTTATTTAAATATCCATTCATTATTTTACAAGCACAGAGAGCCGCATCAGATGGATGGAAGAGCCGCATGCGGCTCCAGAGCCGCCGACCCCTGTGCTAGCCTACTTTATTGTCCCCAGCAATTTTTAAACCCCACTCAAGTGTATGGTTATTGTCCCCAGCAATTCTGAAAACAAACTGACGCCCTTGATCTTGGGCCTTCTTATCTTTCGGAACTGCTTTTATTGCATGAACCCATGCGGTCTCTGCGCTCCCCTGGCAGCCATCTCCTTGTCATCCCTAAAGTTAGGACGCATATTCACGGCGAGGCGTCCTTCCAGTACTATGGTCCTCACCTCTGGAACGAGCTGCCAGGGGACCTCAGGGCTCATGAGAACGTTCATGCTTTTAGAAACAGGCTCAAGACTCATCTTTTTAGCTTAGCTTTTAACTAAATACTCTCACTTTTGAAATTAATTATTTACTTAGTTTATTTATTTATTTGATCTATTTATTTTATTTATTTAATGTATTCTTTCTTTATACATGCTTTTTAAATAGTTTTTGTTACCTTGATTTATGATCAACATTATTTTAATATCTATATAACTTTTTATATTACAATTCTCATTTTAGCTCTTTGGATTTTATATTTTAACCTTAATTTAACCTTTTTCCAGTGCTCCAGTGGGAGCGCTCTGCCCATGTGGTGGTGGTCGGCTGTGGCGGCCTGGGTGCTTTCCATGTTTGCCTGGGTGGTGGTGGGGGTCTCTGCCCTCCCCTCCCTGGGCGCCCGGTGTCAGTGCCTCGACTGCTGCTGTGGATCTGTTGCTGTCGGGGTGGATGGCTTCCCTGATGGCTTTTCAGGTCTGGTCTGGTCTGGCTCATCTGATCTCAGCCAATCATGTTTTTTTTTACCATGGGGAAGGGGGCATGTATGTGTGTGTGTGTGTGTGTGTGTCGGTGGAGGAGTGTTGTGAAGGGGTTTTTGTTGTCAGACTGTTTTTAAAATTCTGGGGATGGGAGGGAATGTGGGTATGTGGGGTCTCTTTAATTTGTTAAGCACTTTGAGTTGCATCTATTGTAGGATTAAGTGCTATATAAATAAAGTGATTGACTGATCCTGGAGCTGCTGAAGCTGTTGATGGGAGCGATTAGCTTCCTGCTGTCTGTGAGACTTCTCCATGTGAATAACATGGTTCAGTTTGTCGATTTCCTGAAGGAGACCCTGATTTTCCAGAAAAGGTCCCTGCCTGGGATGAGGTCTCCTTTGCTGAAACCTTTGCTGGTAATTAAAAGCTGCTCTGTAGTTAGCAGACATTGTACTAAAGCGATAAATTAAACTGGTAAAAGTTTAACTAAAGAAATGTAGGATGGACGCGTCTCAGACGACTGTCTTCCTGTAAGTCTCTCTGCTTAGTGTGTCAACGTTAGACTGAACAACACTGAGTGCTGAACCTAAACATATGGGATCAAAACCAAGTGAAATAAGGCACAAAGGGATTATGTCTATGATGTCATCTATGATGACTATTGTGATTATGATGACATCAGAGTCACAATAGTCATGTATGATGACATCAGAGATGACTATGGTGACTATTGTGACTATGATGTCATCATCGAAGCGGTGTCTGTGGTCTTCCGCAGTGTTCTAAACTCTACCCGTTTAGTTCTGTTTGCTTCAGTCATTAATGTTCTTGTTTACACGTCCTTTGCTGTTCTTCTTCAACAGTTTTTCAGTTATCAGAACGTTCAGCTCATTCAGGACTTGTCAGCTGTGACTTTTGCTGTTGATGTCCACAGTTTATTTCTTGTTCCTTCTTCAGCCCAGATGACGCACAAATGACACACGGGGGATTTGCTGCCCCCTAGCTAATTCTTTCAAGGTCCTAAAAATGGGATTTGATTAAGTAGGTTAATAGACATGTTTATTTTAGGTTTACACTTAGTAGTACATTAGACTTTTGTTTAACCATTTTGATAAAGTTTTTGATTTCATAGAGTTAAATTTTATATAAAAGTTTTAACTTGTTTTTACTAGAACCTTTATTTTTTGAGAGTACGGTCAAATTTGGTCGGACCACATCACATGCTCATGTTCTTAGAAAGGCTGTTATTGTTATTATTATGATTATTATTATTGGTATTGTTATTGTTATTATTGTTGTTATTGTTATTATTATTGTTTTGTTATTGTTATTATTATTGTAGTTATTTGCCGTCGTCGTCGCTGTTGTTGATAATAATAGTAATAATCTGTCCTTCGTAAACCTGCTTTTAGAGAGCTGCAGGGTTTTCACATTAAAAACTGGCAGTGTGATTTTACAATAAAAGCCTTCAGTGTGTTTTAACAATGAAAGCCTCCAATGTTTTTCACAATAAAAGGCCTCTGTGTTTACATAATAAAAGCCTGCCATATTTATTGAAAGCAACATTCTGCAATTTTTTCACAATTAGAGCCCAAAGTGTGTGACCACTGCTCACCTCCAGGACGTGATTTTTTTTAGATGAGTGTTAAGGCACATGCTGTTTGGCAGTCAGGTGTGTAACAGGAACAAGGCAGGGCCTGACTAAGTGATGAGTGTTTCAAAGTGAGGCGGTTCCATCTGTGAGTAGTTAAGTGACGGTGGAGGCTGCTGGAGCTGTGCCTCGTGTTGGTGCTGAGGCTGTTCTTGGACCTGGCCAAGCTGTTTTAATTCATCTTGTCCTAGTTTCTGGCAGGCAGGACAGGTGTAAGGCACCGTGTAGCTGCTTGGGTCCATCCAGTACGCCCCGTCTGAGCCTGAGTCTGAGCTGGACTTGTGGCAAAGGCAACAACCACAGAAACTGAACATGGTATGACAGTGGAGGAACAAAAAGAAAATAAGAAATGAAAAGACAAATGGGGACATTTCAACAAAAGCAAAATGAATGAATGCATGAAGATGAGCAATGATGTGATGGAGGTTTTAGGTAAGTAATAAACAAGTATATTGTATGTCAGAGGACTCTAAAGCTCTTTATACTTCAATTAATCATTCTCCCATTCTCACCATGGTGATGAGCTACAATGTAGCCACAGCTGCCCTGGGACACACTGACAGAGGTCAGAGGTCATTAAACGATCACAAGAGGCAAGGGGATGCAGTGTCTTACCCACAGACACGACTGACACAGATGGAGTCTGAGGCCAAACCAGTTACTAGCTGATTACTGGGCAAGTTCACAACCCCTGAGACGGCCCTAGTTCTGTTTTCCCCCTCTAGGACCTTTGACCTCCAATGATGACGTCCGTCTGTTTTCCATCAATTATCTCCATCTCGACCTCCATCAATGACCTCCATTTACACCTCCATCAATGAACTCCACATGTTTTCCCTCTATTATCTCTACTTACACCTCCATTAATAACCTCCACCTACACCTCCATCAATGAACTCCACCTGTTTTCCCTCTATTATCTCTACTTACACCTCCATTAATAACCTCCACCTACACCTCCATATATGACCTCCGCCTATACCTCCATGCACACCTCCATCAATGAACTCCACCTGTTTTCTATCAATTACCTCCATCTACACCTCCATCGATGAACTCCGCCTGTTTTCCATTTATTATCTGTACTTACAGCTCCATCAACGAACTCCATCTGTTTGCCCTCTATTATCTCTACTTACACCTCCATCAATACACCTCCATCAATAACCTCCACCTACACCTCCATCAACGAACCCCGCCTGTTTTCCATATATGACCTCCACCTATACCTCCATCAATAATCTCCACCTACACCTCCATCAATACACCTCCATCAATAACCTCCACCTACACCTCCATCAATACACCTCCATCAATAACCTCCACCTACACCTCCATCAATACACCTCCATCAATAACCTCCACCTACACCTCCATCAACGAACCCCGCCTGTTTTCCATATATGACCTCCACCTATACCTCCATCAATAATCTCCACCTACACCTCCACTTACACCTCCATCAATAATCTCCACCTACACCTCCATCAATACACCTCCATCAATAACCTCCACCTACACCTCCATCAACGAACTCCGCCTGTTTTCCATCTATGACCTCCATCTACACCTCCATATATGACCTCCACCTATACCTCCATGCACACCTCCATCAATGAACTCCACCTGTTTTCTATCAATTACCTCCATCTACACCTCCATCGATGAACTCCGCCTGTTTTCCATTTATTATCTGTACTTACACCTCCATCAACGAACTCCATCTGTTTGCCCTCTATTATCTCTACTTACACCTCCATCAATAATCTCCACCTACACCTCCATCAACGAACTCCGCCTGTTTTCCATCTATGACCTCCATCTACACCTCCATATATGACCTCCACCTATACCTCCATGTACACCTCCATCAATACACCTCCATCAATAACCTCCACCTACACCTCCATCAATACACCTCCATCAATAACCTCCACCTACACCTCCATCAACGAACTCCGCCTGTTTTCCATCTATGACCTCCATCTACACCTCCATATATGACCTCCACCTATACCTCCATGCACACCTCCATCAATGAACTCTGCCTGTTTTACATCTATGACCTCCATCTACACCTCCATCAATGTCCTCCTCTTACACCTCCATCAATGACCTCCACCTACACCTCCATCAAGAAAATCATCTGTTTTCCATTTATGATCTCCATCATAACCTCCATCTATGACCCCATCAATGACCTCCACTTATACCTGCATCTATTACGTCCATCATAACTTCCTTCAATGATCTCAATTAATAACCCCCGTCTACACCTCCATCTCTAACCTCCAATATAACCTCCATCATTAACCTAAATCTTAACCTATATCTATAGCTCCATTAATGACCTCCATCAGTAGCCTCCATCTATGACCTCTATCAATGACCTCTGTCTATAGCTCCACCACCTACAACTTCCGTCTATGGATGGACCTCCGTCATAACCTCATCTATGTCCTCCATCCATACCGCCATCCATAACCTCCATCACACCACTGGTTGTGGGTGAATGATGACACACTGATGAAACGAGGATAAGCTAACACAGGTTTAGGTGTTGGTACCTACCACGCTAAATATGTCATTGAGATGATGAAGACGAGCAGAACAAAGACTCCTGCAGCGACTCCATACACCCAGGTCTTCAGCGTCCCGTCTGCACACGCACACACGCAAACACACACACACGCACACATTTATTTATTTAACATATTTTCCAAAGAGGCAATTCAATATGCTTTAAAATAATATTTTAATTTCAGCAAGGAATGATAACAACTGTTTGCTACTTTACAAAGTAAGATAGGCTCCCCAGTGTTTAAAGATGAAACAAACAGGAGATTTGTATCTATTGACTGCTCATGTTTTACAGATCCAAAAAAAAAATAGTCACAAAGAAAAGGTAAAGACCAAGAGACGATATTGGTGCTAACTCATAGCACCAAAAGTTGAATTTTTTTCCTGTCTTGCATTGTTTTACATTTTTTATGTCTTGCATAGATTTTGATTTCTCCACCCCCAAATTGTGCAACTGTTACAATATTTGTCCCACTTTCCTGTATGTGTACGGTGCATGTTCCCTACAAGCCATATAAAATAGAGAAGAATAACTCATGGAGAAAAAGCTTCATAGATCTTAACAACAGGAATGTCTCATTTACAAGGCGGGTCTAAATTAGAGAGAGTAGCGACCCTTTAACCTTTACACACTAATGATGCTCAATAATGTGAATGAATGTCATTTATTTATGGTTGCACCATTAGTTATTATATCATTCTTTTTATTTTTCTTCAGTTCATCATTTCATGGTGACAGGGAGGACATGAAGGAGTTAATAATGACACTAAAGTGTTGTCAGTGTTCTGGTTGGTCTCACTGGAGTCTGAATGTCTATGTTGTTATGGAGACATAATTGTTTGTGACAATGAAGCTGTGTAGCTGCTTCAGGGGGTTGCCATAGTGAAAACTAGGAAACACCAGGAAGACAGTTTCAGATGACACTGAGTTGTTCTATCAACTGTCCCCGGTGTCACTCCCTATCTCACTGAGACAACCAGAGGTTCAGATCCCATTCAGGGAATGTTAGTGACAACCACACTCCCATTTCAGAAGAATGGGAACCTGTCTGCTCTGAGACTGAAATGTGTTTTAATTCAGATGGA